>OMPJ01015325.1:0-28030 GCA_900312935.1 Carapus acus | reverse complement strand
CCAGACATTACATCGCCACACAAGGTAATGAAGCGGACACTGACCGCATTGTGCGCCTATTTGAGCATGTCTGGCGGCTTCTTGTTTAATGTGGTCTTCCATGTGGAAGGTCACTACCAAAACATCTTAAATCTATACCACAATATAGCCTCCTGGCACATTTAGGAGCCCATTACCTCACCCACGACCACGAGCCACCCAGGCCTCATCTGAAATCGATCGTGTGTGTGTGCGTGTGCCTGTGTGTGTGTGCGTGTGCCTGTGTGTGTGTGTGTGTGTGTGTGTGTGCGGTTGTGTGTGTGCGTGTGTGTGTGTGTGTGTATGTCAGGGCCTGTGCAGGAGACAGTGAAGGATCTCTGGAGGATGGTCTGGCAGGAAAACTCCGCCTCTATTATCATGGTGACCAACCTGGTGGAAGTGGGCAGGGTGAGTAGTTGTTGAAAGCAATTTCGCTATTTTAGAGCGATCGTACCGTTATCCCTGGCGGTACCGTGTACTATCGCTGTACTTCCTCAATAAGTATCCTTAGAGGACAATTTTGCTGACTGCATATTTTTCACCATCAGTGTTTGTGACCATGAACAAAACAATAGTTCATTCCAAGGTTTCGTGGTACCTACATTTTCATTTGCAAGTGTCCGTCCAATTTGTGAGGTCCAAGATGTTGACATCTATTTTTAATCAGCCATTTTAAGGGGGCTGATAGTGAATCATTTTGTCCCGGTGTAGGTGAAATGTGTGCGATACTGGCCTGATGAGACGGAGGTGTACGGCGACATCAAGGTGACGCTCATCGAGACGGAGCCGCTGGCCGAATATGTCATACGGACGTTTACCGTCCAAAAGGTAAATACAGTCGAACAAAAATCTGGATGAAGTCTCAGCAGCATAAATAAACTGCTCGGTCTGGTCGGGAAATTTCGATGGACAAAGTAGGGCCTGTAAAAACACCTCAGGAGAAAACGGACATTAACAACAACAACAAAAAGTTTGGACACCGGATATTTGAACTGTTGTGTCAAATATGATTCAATTATAGTATGTATTATATAATGATATATACATGATATGTATATATATTCTGTGTATGATACAATGTATGGAAATTGAAATTTGAAAAACAGTTTTATTGTTTGTTCAGAAGGACCAATAGAGACTCCAGTTTCAAAGAATTGGAAGATTCTGTCCATTATTCCTTGGTTTGGGCTGACAGGGTTATGAGCAGATGATTTTTTTTCCCCACCTATCGTTAAGTTCGGACGATAAGCGGCGTCTTTTTTTCTAGCACTGTGAACCCTGCGACTTACACACCAGTGCGACTTATCTATAGATTTTTACTGGCTGACAGCCACCAGGAGGCAGTGTAGCAGAAAGCGCAAAGTCAGACATACATGAGGGAAATGTTTAAGCATCGAAGGAGTCACTACCAGTATCTGATGTGAATTGTGCGTCATGTTGCGCACCATGCACTCACCCTCATCATGGAAAATAAATCAGGAAATGCATACAATGCAGCTTTTAAGTTTGAGGCAATCAATCTGGCATTTAAAGAGGGATACAGAGCGAATGTTCTCCAGCTTGGTATCAGTGAGTCATTGGTGAGACGCTGGTTAGACGGAGGGCAGCAGGGAAATCTGCGTCAATGTTGAAAAATGACAAAGGCTCTCAGAGGACATAAAAGCAGATTTTTTTTTAACCAGGCATGTCACGGTCGTGTTGGTGTTGTGTTGATGTCGCACTGACCATTTCAGGCATAGTTTGAAAAAAAAAAAAAACGTCATACATTAAACAAAATCTACCATCATTCTATGTAACTATCTTATGTTACAACATGAAAACCTGCGTCTTATAGTCAGGTGCGGCTTATAGATGAACAAAGTTTATTTTCTTTTCAAATTTAGAAGGTGTTGCTTACACCAGTGGTCCCCAACCTTCATTGCGCCACGGACCGGTTTCATATCAGAGGATATTTTCATGGACCAGCCAAATGGCTGTTGACCGTGGTTCCCCTGGTAACGGCGCAAGATGTGTGTGATTCTCCCACTGAAAAGTGTTGCAGCGCGGCACAATTTGCCGTCAAATGCCGTGATTTTCTCACGGAAAATCATCCTTGTTATCGCCGGTACAGTTGTGGAGACTTGGGAGAGAAAAGTGCCGGTTCGCATGCTAAAGAAACCCTCAGTTGCTGTTTCAATGTGTGTGTATTTACCTGGGCGGCCTGTGACTGCTGAACGCGCTAGCTTGTCAAGCTAGCAGCTAGCTGGTTCCGTACCGAGGTTCAGGACCAGAGGCAGATATAAATTAGCATATGTGAGCGAGGCGAGTCGTGGACAGATGTGACAGAGAATCATGTCTTATTCCAAAATAAAACATCGTTCAGAATCAGATCATACATAACACCGAAATATTCTTAAGAAAGTATCCTTTCCCTGCGACCCGGTACCTATTGACACACAGACCAGTTCCGGTCCGCGACCCGGGGGTTGGGGGACCATTGCCCTACACTATACCGATGCGCTCTTTAGTCCAGAATCAACAGTAATTGTTTGAAAGTTTGAGGTATAAATTCTTCAATAGTTAAATATGTATCGGGGTGTATTTTGTCTTTGGACTGCTTCGTCGAGTTCCGAGAGTCCCCTCACCTCTCCTCTCTCTCTCCTCTGTCTCCTCGCTCTCCTCCCTCTGCCCGACTCTCCTTCTTCCCTCATCCCAGTCTTTCCTGCGTTAGTCACGCTAAGACAGCTTATGCAGAAGAGTCCTCATCCCTCCACTGTCAGCACGCCGCTAATCCACACCACCTCTGTCACAGCGCACGCGTGCACGCGTGTGTGTGTGTGTGTGTGTGCGTGTGCGCGCGTGTGTGTGTGTGTACGCGTACGCGAGGAGTCTCTAAAACCAAGAAAGCTGCCACGGAGATGCCAGCAGTGTTGGCAGCATTACCACACACACACCTGCAAACACTGGCTCTCACTCTCGCACACGCACGCGCGCACAGTCGGTGACACACAATCTGGGCCGACAAGTCTTTCAACCAGATCCTGTCATGCTGTCTGATGTTTATTTATGATTGTTTTCGGAATTTGAAAGGAATCAACGTGACACTTCTGCGCAAAAATCATCAGACTGCCAGTCGGCAAGTTGTACAATCTGTGGTCAACATAACACAACAAGTTAAGACTTTGTCGCGCAATGTCTCACAGCCAAGAAACTCATCTTTATATCAGGATTAAACTGAAGATGTTCAACGCCATCTTGACGCAGTTGTTTTGAGTCTGTAACCACTGTACTAAGTTTCACATGCAGCTGATTTTGACGTGCTCATCACTTTATTCCTCATTATTCTCTACATTCAGGGGACTCTGCTAGCACTGCACTTTATTTACATTGATTGAATGATTTACATTTTGACCACGACGCTCTTTCCTTTGGTGAAATCAGTCCAGAATCCACCCGGAGAGATGCCACTCCTCTGTCTCTCATTTTTGGACACACTCTCAATGCTGTTGTACTTTTGCTGGTGGGCAAAACATTCAAACTTAAAGGCTGAGGGAGCAAACGCTTCTCCATCGGTCAGAATGGCTGATCGATAACGCCTTTTTTGGCTACTTAAGGGTTACAGGGATTTTTCTTGGCACTCTTGAGCTTGTAGTAAATGCATTGAAACTAGAGATGTCCGATAATATCGGCCCACCGATATTATCGGCCCGATATTAGCATAAAAGTGTAATATCGGTATCAATATTTTTTTTTTGCTTTAAAACCGATAAAACAATGCTTGCTTTACACCGAGATAGTGCCTATGCGCTCCTGAAGCGTTTACCGGCGCACTTCATCAAGCTGCGTCTGATATATCGGTATCGGTATCTATCGATATCGGAAATTGAGAGTTGGACAATATCGGCATATCGGATATCGGTAAAAAAGCTAACATCGGACATCCCTAGTCCTTAACCTTCCGGATCCTTACGCCAAGTCCCTACGGCCTGTGCTAATGCCGTCCCAGAGAACGGAAACATGCGATATCGGATATCAATATCGGAAATTGAGAGTTGGACAAAATCTAGCTAATTAATCATTCGGTATGTGTAAGATACTGTATGATATGACAGTCTAAAAAGTAAAGCTTAAGTTTTTAAAAAGCATGTCCGTGTACAATAAGAGTTAAATAAGGGTTAATGAGGGTCACAGATTAAGGGTTGCTCGTCTGCTGACTAAGATCGGGACGGAAGGGGTGAGCGCGCTGAAAAGCAATTTTCTGGCCACGCCGAGCTGAATCATAAAACTTTCAAACATGGCACCAGCCTGGAAAAACATGCACCAGAGTGTCGTTCCCAAGGTGCACCGATAGATCTGTTGCGTCTGTTGTGAATCTTAATTGTGAGTCATGAATGTGCGGCCAGATTGGAGTTCGGCTGAAATGTATTCTGCTGCAAAAGAACTGCAACACAAGAGAGAAAAGATCTTTGCGGGCGTTTTGAGGA
This sequence comes from Carapus acus, assembly GCA_900312935.1. Lineage (NCBI taxonomy): Eukaryota > Metazoa > Chordata > Actinopteri > Ophidiiformes > Carapidae > Carapus > Carapus acus. The sequence continues at coordinate 23,549 of OMPJ01015325.1, read as the reverse complement.
GTCGGATCACCTGGTAATTTATTTCAATCCGTCTCTGTCTGTTGCTTTGAATTGTTGGTCCCCTTTTCTCTGAAACTTGCCTCCGCCTTCCCTCTTTCCTCTGCCGATTCACTCCTCAACTTTGCCTCTATTTTGGCTCTATTTTCCGACCCCATTCCGCCTTTTCTTGGAGAAGAAGCCCGACTGAACAGGCCGGGAGAGGGACAAAAGGACAAAATGACCATGAACAACTTTAGATTAGGCGACGAGTTGTTGGGTTTTTGCAGAGACTTTCCTCAAAAATACGCCTTCAATTCTTTGGGCCTTTATAAGAGTTAGACTCACTGCATTTCGTGGTTTCTCGGAGGCCTTTCGCATTGAATAATGTCTAATGAAAATGCACACAGGTCCATCTGCACCTCTGTGCGCTAGTTTGGTTTAATGGACAAAGGGATTTGTCAGCGAGAGCGAATGCAGACAGGTTCCTGTCGTGGTCCCTCATTTCTGCGCACCTGCTGGGCTGAAATAAAAGTGCTGACTGAGCAGCAAATGCAGCAACAATGGCAGTGACCTTTGTTCCTCAAATCTATTTTATGGCCATTCGTGTGTGTGCGTGTGTGCGTGTGTGTGTGTAGACGCAGCTCAGCACCAAGTGCTTTTTGATTCGTATCATTTTATGCATCTCCACTTGCAAATTTGCAACCCGAGGCTGTTTCAAACTATAAACCGTGACAGTGTCTCTTTCATAAAAGTAAAACCACACAATTTTGATGGTGGGACAATGAACTCGATGTTGAGATTGGACACAGGACGCCGTTCATGTCTCCTTGCAGTAAAGAGATGCGGAGACTTTTTACTGGATTTGTGTTCTTCTCATTTCTCCATTTCTCAGTTGTACCCTCATGTTGTCAGCCATCGTGTTGACATTTCCCAGAAGAACGATGAAGAGTCACCACAAAGAGACAAAATAAGAATCACCTGTCATTCCTGGTTGCCCCCATTCTTCTGGATCTCCAATTTGATCGAGCGGGACGTCAATTTTAACGTCTCCTCCTTTGTGTCGTCCCCAGAAGGGCCACCATGAGATTCGAGAACTTCGGCAGTTTCATTTCACCAGCTGGCCCGACCACGGCGTCCCCTGCTACGCCACCGGACTGCTCGGCTTCATCCGACAGATCAAGTTCCTCAACCCTCCTGATGCAGGGCCCATTGTTGCCCACTGCAGGTATGAAAACACACACACGCACAAGTTCATTTCCACATGCCCTTAGGGATTAACTTAATTATCCCTGTAGGGGTCTCCTTCTCCGCTATCTTCTCCGTTGTCAACAACCACTATCTGGCAGCTCGATCTCCGACGTCCTCTGTCCAATGCATCCATTCTCTCTCCTCTGTGCATGGCCAAACCATCTTAGTCCTCCCTCTCTGACCTTCTCCCCAAATGGCTCAACCTTAGCTGTTCCTCTGAGGGTTCTGTTTCTAATCCGGTCTAACCTGGTTCCTTCCAAAGAAAACCTCAGCATCTTCATCTCTGCCACCTCTGCACAGAGCCACTGTTTCTAACTCAAACATCATGGCAGGTCTCACGACCATCTGGGTGCTGTTCTTCTATCACAAAGCACTCCTGACACTCTTCTCCACCCCTGCCACCCTGCCTGAACTCCATTCTTCACCTCTCTTCTTCACCTGTCCACCTGTCTCACTTGCACACATGTCCTCTGTCTTGCCCCTGCTGACTCTCTGCTGATTCCTCTGCTCTCCAGTCCAAACCTCCACTTCTTCAGGTTCTCTACCACCTGTCTTCTACTCTAATTTTGTCATTGTCCACGGCAACTCCTGCTGGACATCATCTTACAACCTTTCCATCCCCAATGCTAACACGAGGTGGCTAAGAGCCGATCTCCGATGTAGCCCCGCCCCTTCTCCCTTTTTTGCACTCGTAATGGGGAATTTTAGGCCTCGTGAGACAGTGAGGCGCTTTGAGATGAGGCTTTGAGGCTTTCACAGAGTCACAAGAGTGACATCTGCTGGCTGGACATTAGAAGTGCATCTGCATGGAGAACCTGAAAATGCTGCCCCTGCTACAGACGGGGTTGTGTGTGTCTCTCTGTCCATTTGTCCATCTATCTTTATCTTATCTTATCTTATCTCTGCTGTTATGCGTCATTAGGTGTTTGACCTTAAAGGTGGAAATGAGAAGACACATGAGAAAGAAACAACCCTGCTGTCACCTCGGTGCTTCTTTGACCAGTGTTCTTAATGTAAAGAAGACATTTTTAGTAGAGGAACACAACTAAACCATTTATGTCTCATTTTGATGTATTGGAGCAAAGCAAATGGCAGCCAGAAGAAAATGCACCTATGACTATTAACGAGGTGCAGCAACCCATCAGATTATCTCCCCATTTCTTTGTCTCTGGCTGTCCCCGTAGTGCCGGAGCAGGGAGGACAGGCTGCTTCATTGCTGTTGACATCATGTTGGACATGGCAGAAAATGAGGGTGTGGTGGACATCTTCAACTGCATCAGAGAACTGAGAGCACAAAGAGTCAACATGGTGCAGACCGAGGTAGGCAGCACAGATACCGTCAGCCTGGTTCTCAGATATGCCGACCAACCAGGCTCTCACAAACACACACACACACACACACACAAACACACACACACACACACACACCTGGTCCACTTCTACATTTTCTTCCCTGTGGGATTTTGGCACTCTCACGCTAATGGAGCTTCAGCCAGGACGTCATCATGTCCAAGTGTCCCATCATATCCAGGAAATGTGCAGGCACACCACACTCTCCTGGGTCACCACGATCTGGACAAACTCCATTTTGCAAACGAACAGCACTTGAAACGAGTTACAGCCACGGCGGAGAATTCTCTCTCAGCTGGCCAGAGAAAGACACCCACACGCGGCAAAACTCTGGAGCTCACACGGAAATTGAATTAACAGATAAAGCTGAGCTCACAGAGTTTGCTCGCCACTATAGAACAAAGCAATTGAAGCTAAGCTGACGAAACGGCGCGCAGCAGAAACGAGTGTTCACGTGCGGGTCTGAATGCCACACACTCTGCGTGGGCTTTTTTGTGCTTGTGTGTGATCAGCAGGGGAGGGTTTTAACAACGAGACTCAAACACTTTGACTCTTACGCCAACTTCTGCACTTCATTTGCCACTTTCCCACAGATAATTAATCATTCTGTTGTTCAATTGGTGTGATCATTTGAAGTATAGGATAAGAAAGGATAGGATAAGAAAGCAGCATAACATAAAGGAATACTAATAAAAAAGAAGAACACAAAAAGAATCTGTACACAGAATGTTGATGAAAGAAAACACAAGAAAATGAGTATGAACATGAAATATAGATGCAAGTATCCCAAGAGAAACTAGACAATATAGTCGGGAAAATAGACAGGAAAATTAATCAACGGTCACTGCATTCCTATACTTTGGTTTAAAAACTACTATAACGTACCATTACTCTAGTATTGGAGGTCGGGAGGTACTTTAATGGTCGATTAATCTATCGATCCTCATCATCTTAAATAGCGCATCGAAAAACAAAAGTAAGAAAGTAGAGATGGTGCAGATATTCTAAATACTCGAGTACAAAAGCAGGGCAGTAAGTGAGTATTGGATACCAGGTATAATCTCAATATAGAGATGCAATCCTGCTACGATTCAGTCACCTCCGAACAATATGTATGTTTTGGTATTTGTCTGTTTCTGCGGTTGGCTGAAACAGTGACGTGTGGTCAGAGGAGGCAGGAGAGGCCGTGCCTCACCTGGCTCCATGGAAAGAAAAAAATTTAAAGTAAAAAAATTCATTTAAACGGTTGTATTTTGCACAAAGTTCTTCTTCAACATAATCCATTAACTGCCGCCAGTCAAATGGTAAACGAGCTGCTCTGTAGGGTTCATATGTTTATAGATCTTATTGTGATGGAGTCAGTGCCTCACCAGCCACTGAACATGTTTTTTTATAAATACATGTTGAAAACTGCAGTTGCAGCTTTTGCGGCATGGTAGGGAGGTAAGTAGGTAGGTACTTTATTGATCCATTGATCTGGTGATCCAGGTAATTACAGCTATATCCTTATAAAATACCTACCTACCCACCTACTTAACATGTCCTTCACCCTTAAAGCTTAAATGAAATGTCCAAACTCTCGAACACACGTGAACATATCGACTGTGTTTGTGCCTGTTTTGCAGGAGCAGTATGTGTTTGTCCATGACGCCATTCTGGAGGCGTGTCTCTGTGGAAACACAGCCATCCCAGTGTGTGAGTTCCGGGCCGTTTACTACAACATCAGCAGAGTTGACCCACAGACCAACTCCAGCCAGATCAAAGACGAGTTTCAGGTGGGTGCTCACGCCGTGAATGCCGACCATCGGCGTCGTGATGGCCATTCACGTTCACAGTACAGTAATCAGTATTTACTCAAGTCTGTGCTCTCCTGCTTCGTCAGACTCTCAACATAGTGACACCTAGAGTTCGCCCGGAGGACTGCAGTGTTGGCTTGTTACCCAGGAACCGCGACAAGAACCGCAGCGTGGACGTCCTCTCAGCTGACCGCTGCCTGCCTTTCCTCATCTCCGTTGATGGAGAGAGTTCCAACTACATCAACGCTGCGTTGATGGATGTCAGTGTGTGTGTCCGTGTGTGGTTGTCTCCGCACTGCTCTAATCCAGACCATCGATCGATCATTGGTTTTGTTGTGTTGTGATAAAGTTTTTTTTCTTCTCTCTTGTCACTCCAGAGCCACAAACAACCGTCGGCCTTCATTGTTACCCAGCATCCATTGCCAAACACCATGGGCGACTTCTGGCGGCTGGTGTTTGATTACAACTGTTCTTCGGTCATTATGCTAAATGAAATGGATGCAGCTCAGGTAAGTGGGACACCAGAAACAGAAATCATCTTAGCAAGACTGAAATTACCACTAGACTTACAAAAGAATCAGTTTGACCGATAATAAGATTGATAAGTACAATCATTTACTTTTTCGAAGATTTGCTTGAAGTGATATTTGCAGCAAGAACTCGTTCCTTGAACATATGCCATGGATAATTTTTACATGGATAATTTTTACAATTTTTACTTGAATCACATATTTACTCTGCATGTTAAGACAAAAACTTAAGAGCGCATTAATGTCACAGACACACACTCACGCCTACACAGTGAAAACAGATGGAAGATGAAGGACTCTTCAAGCCCCCTTGTTGTTCTGTCCTGGCTGTCTGGTTCCTCTGTAGTTGTGTATGCAGTACTGGCCGGAGAAGAGTTCATCCTGCTATGGCCCGATTCAAGTGGAATTCATCTCTGCAGACATTGACGAAGACGTCATCACCCGCATATTTAGGATCTGTAACATGGCGAGGGTACGTGAAGGCAAAATCAAAAAGATTTACCATATTTTTCTATCTATCTATCTATCTATCTATCTATCTATCTATCTATCTATCTATCTATTTTAATTTGATGTAATTTAATTTCATATTAAATATTCTATATATTTGTATTTATAGATTTATAGATTTTCTATATTTTCTATATTCTATTTTATTTCATTTTATCTTATCTTATCTTATCTTATCTTATTTATTTTATCTTATTTTTTATTTCATTTCTTTGGCTGATGCGACGTATACCCCAGAGCAACTTATAGTCCAGTGAATATGGTACTTGCACGTGACGTGAGGTGTTCATGTGTCTCTTCCTGAACTGGAAATTCTTAATACTGAGCTGTCTTGCTAATTGCCAACCTACGCGTCTCACCTCTGTGCTCTCTGCCAGCCTCAGGACGGGTACCGCTTGGTGCAACATTTCCAGTTCATTGGGTGGCCAGCCTACAGGGACACGCCCCTCTGCAAGCGCTCCGTCCTCCAGTTGGTCAGGAGACTGGCTAAATGGCAGGAGCAGTACGACGGTGGTGATGGAAGAACCGTGGTGCATTGCCTGTGAGCTTAGTGTTTTTTCCCACAGAGGTTTAAGATTCTGTACCAATATCCAGCGGGCCAGATTGAAATAAAAAGGCCAGATGTGGCCTACGGGCCATAGTTTGCTCACAGCTGGCATATCCAGTCCACTGAAGTAAACTGAGGACTTGCCCTCCACCCCCAAAGTTTGCACCTGGCTACTCTCTGTCCTTTCTAGTTTATCTCTCAACCTTTCCCTTCTGCTGCCCCTTCAGCACTGGTGGAGGGCGCTCGGGAACGTTCTGTGCCATCTGCAGCATCAGTGAGATGATCCAGCAGCAGAACATAGTAGATGTTTTCCACACTGTGAAAACACTGAGGAATAACAAGACCAACATGGTAGAGACGATGGTGAGGAAACATGAACAGCCAAAAACACATGACTTAATGTACTTTATTATATTGTATTATATTATGTTGTAGTATCACAACATATTGTAATATGTTTGATTATATTTATACATAATTTTATTATGTTATTAAAAATTATATATACAATATGTTATACTTTACATTACTATATAATGTAGTATAATATCATATAATATCACACTATACAGTACAATTTCATATAATATACTACAATATTATCATTTCATATTATTCTATATTATGGATGATCTTATATGTTATAATATAAGAATATAAGATATGATTTATGATATAATACTATACTATAGTATTACAAAACAATACCATAGAATATCATATATTATATTGTACTATGTTCATAATATTTATGATAATGTAATATTGATGAAATTTATTATATTACAGTATTGTATTGTATATATAATACTTTAATATTATCAATAAATATTTATACACACACACACACTTGTATACATACATACATACATACATACATACATGTACATGTACATGTATATATAATGCATTAACATGGATTATTTTATACTATGTTGTATATATTTTTCATTAGTATTTGACTTGATTTGAGTCTTTTTTGTGCTAATTTGTGCGTTTGTGTTTCTGGCTGGTAGCAGATTATTGTAGTTGTGGATTTCCACTCAAAGCCTGCAGGTTTTCTGAGCTTCCACTTCTCCTTTTCCGTTTCTATCAACAGGAACAGTACAAGTTCTGCTATGACGTGGCTCTGGAGGCTCTGAGCTCCTTTTAATTGACTTGACAGCCAGAACCCTTTCTATATCGCCATGGGCGCCGCCCGTTTGTCTCAACTACAACACCGGAGCGCTCAAAACACAGACCTGCCTCGTGCAAACCCAACCTGTGAACACGTGTGCCTGTGCGTGTCATACATGGATTCAGGTGAAAAATAGCGGCATGCTTGAATGCACGGACATTGAAGTGTGGCTGTGTGTTTACATTCATCCCAAGTAAACTGTGGTTACTTCAAGCGCAGACTTTCCCGTGTACTTGTATAAAAATAGGACGAGATGAGAGAAGAAAAGCAGATATCAGGCAAGACGGCGATTAAGCTTTTTGATTCTTTGGTCGAGAAAGATGTAATTACTCCAACGCTGATTTTCTGCTAGAATTTGAAGTGACGATTATCATGTGGGTTTGTTTTCCTCTTAAGATATTTTCCATGATGTTTGTGGCAGTTTAAAACGAACATACGCTCAGCATCCTGCAAATGTTGTACATTTGTCTGGGGTTGAAATGATAACTTTTTTATTTAGGCCGCATTTAGCCCCTCCAAGCACACTTTCTAAGGCCGAATGCCCAACAATCTGTGCAGATGTGTTCCATCCATGACATCACATATTTGTTCTGCAATTCATTGATTCTTTTGCCTTCAATCTGATGTTTCTGGTCCATGCAAAAGTATGCAAGTGAGTAAGTGAGCCAGATGCCTTTGGTGTGTGCGCCTTGTATACACACGTTGCACAATGAAACAGATTTACGTGGATGCTCTTGCTGGGCAGGAGAGGACCGCAAGTTTGAAATGAGTTTTGTTTCTGTTAAGAGAGCCAGAGAGCCAAAGCTCGAGAAGAGCTTCTGCAGAAGGAAAGAGGGTGGATGTCAAGCCTCAGTGTAAAAGTGTGCAGTTTTTGTAAATTACATGCATGACATGTGACATTAGAGCAGCCGTCCCCAACATTTTTTGTACTGGGGGGGAAGAAGGAGGGAGGCGCTGTTGTTGTTATGTGTCATTTTAAAGAAAGCTATGTAAATAGGACAATTATACTTAATGTTATATATATGCCTATGTAGAATTATTACACTTCTCTGCTATCGCCGCCTGGAGGAAGTGTTAAAAGTGAACGTGCCTGAGTGAAGGCGAAAGGAGCTGCATTTCCACACTCCCCTCTGTGTCTTCATCCACGTCCTCGTCCACCTTATTTGCATGTTTGCTGCCTTGCAGCCAATATCTGCTCAAGTGCAATGCAGCCTTAGTCAATTCTGAAGGAAATTCTCACAACCACACAAACAACCAGAGGCAACAAGCAGCTTCAGTCCAACAAACTGACAAAAAATGTCAATGTCAGTAATCGGAGCAGCAAGAGCAGTTTCTGTCTAATACAGACACACTGGAGTCATTTGGAAAGAGAAGGTGTAAGAGCACAGAGGGTGTGTACAACCCAACCAAGCAATGCTCCAGTAGATTTTATCAGGGCAAGGTCCATATTTTTTGACCCAAAGGCAAAAGATCTCCATGATTCTTTCATCGTACAGTTTGTGTGGTTCTGTTGTTTCTGCCAACATGATTGTTTTTGGCCACTGATTATGAGGTCTCGTCTATTCATTCGATGTAGCAGCAAATTTTGTTGTGTTAACTGAATCACCTGCAGTTTTCCAGAGGAAGTACAACTTTATCACCCTCTGAGATCTCTCTGAGAGGAGTGTGTATCAGGATTAGTAGCAGTGGGAAAGTCTTTGCCCACCCCTCAACATGTTGGGTCAGGGCCCTGCATGACTGTTGCTCTCAGTAATACGCAGCATAAAAATCCACATCACCTGAATTTGTGTCTGCACCGCAATGTCATGTGACATTTACCATTCGGGGTCGTAATCACATTGCTTTGCTAAATGTCCCCGCCCAAATGTGAACCAAACCAGGCCTCAAACTACTTTCTAGCTGTTTCAAGTTTGTAAAAAAAAACAAAAAAACAAAGTGCTCCGTGTGATGTCTTTATCTACTGCTACATTTTGTCGCTTGGTTGCTGTTACTGTGTGACAATTTTCAGACACATTTGGTGGTTATGATTTATTATGCTGTGGTAAACTATTTTGTGGACTCATGCTGAGGAATTGTTGACTTGTGTGACGGTACAGTTGTACAATTATTGTAATGCTGTTTCTTTTTTTTTGCTATGTGAGAGGGTTTTTCTGTACATTTACAATCAAGCGCTCCACTTTTCCTTCTATGGCCCAGAATCACAGACAATGTTACGAAAAGCTTTACTCAAAGGTATGTCCCCAAATCTGACCCAAGCTCTCCATGAAGACAGGGAAAGAATCCCAAGAAAGCGTAGGAATCGAGAAGAAAGAGGGAGAACTCTGTGGATTGGAAAGTCAGAGAAAGATTCCCTCCACCCAAATGGCAGGACGTCCAATAGAATGGGGTCTAAGACCCTGTCGGATAGCGTTAGTGGTGCTGAAAGTGGGGTTGGACAGCACCTGGAACAACTGAAGAACGGAGAGAAGCCGACTCGAGGACCCACACACAAGTGTGAGAGGAGTCAGAAGACGGCCATAGAGGACGGCTTGTGTCCTGAGCAATGGGGACAACAGTCATCTTCAAAAAAAGAGATGACAGAAAGAGACAGAATCGTCTGCAGAGCCCCAGGCCGTCCCCAACCCCGGTATCGCCTACCACCCTGTCTGAGAATCCCAAGTCTACACCTGAGCCAACCTCTCACTCTCCTATCGTAGAGAGAGCGTCGCCACATCAAAATTAAGGATACAATTTATAATTACAGTTATGAAGATAACCTGATAAGTTCATCTACCTCCGCAACTACAGACATTGTGGTGAGCAAAATGACACTATTTTGCTAGTTTGCAAATAAACTCTCTAACACTGACAAGGAGCCTGCATTGCTAAATCTTGTGGCTCCAGAAATTCTGAATGTTTAAGACTTTTTAACAGGAATTGTTACACAATTTGGATTTCACTGCGCCATTGTTCAAAGTCAATGAAAAGCTTTATTCGCTTTGCCCAGATTCTGGCCATGTTCTATTTTTCTGTTGTCGTTTGATTTGTTTAGGGTCCTTTTGAGACAAAGACATTACCAACCACTGAGGTAATGTGGATGTTCCAAATGTTCACACTTTTTTCCACACCAAGGCTTCACCATACTGGCTTTGTTCAAAGCCACCCTTGTTTATAGTATCATATTTGTAATCTTGCTTTAAATTTGTACATGTTTGCGTAATTAATATGCTGATAATTATTTGTGTTGTTCGATTTGATGGTACCATTGCCATTGGTTGTTGAGTTGTTTACAGTACTGTTAACGTGAAATAAAAGGACCAAAATGTTGAGCACGATCTCATCCGTCATCCAACAGCCTTACAGATTCAAGCACAGTTTTATCTTTCACTGCCTTGGACCGCGGTAAAATCTCATTCCTGCCATCCCACCATCTCACAGAGACAACTCCACCAAAACCAGTACACGACCAAGTGCTCAGTGCGATAAGAAAACTGTCCAGCTGACTCATCAAGGATGAAAGCAAAGCTGAAATCCACAAACAGGATCCAGGCATTGGTTCCCGCTGAGGCCAGATGCTGGCGGAAGAAGTTAGAGCCAAGTTGAGAGAGACCACAGGAACATCAACACATTATGCCTGCGTGTTAAGGACAAGTGATTAGTTTGTCAAATTATTCCTTGGTAGGTAAGTAGCCTCAAACTGATGAATTGTGTTCATTGCTTGATTCTAATTTCAATGTTTTCAATATGTATCAGCCAGCTTTGCTCTACTGCAAATTTTTCCTCAAACAATAATGCAATATCCTCGACTTAAAAAAAAAAAGTATTATGTTGACATAGTGCTTTGGCCTCTGTCAATCAAAGCTCCAATGCGTCATTTGAACCCTCCACTATTTTTCCTTCCTTCCCTATCAGCCCTGTTATTATATTATGCATGAAAATGCTGGACAAGAAAGTAATGAAGGTGAGCAAAATCACCATACAGAGTGCAGGAATTACAAAAAAAATAAAAGAATTTTGCAGGCTTTCATAGCAAGAAATGTGAACTAGATATACAGAATGTTGTATAACAAAGATGAGGAGCAGGTCCTTGGGGTCCAACTTCATTGGTTTCACTGTGCGCGTCTCTGGTCTTTTGTTGTTCCTTGTGTCCGTGCGCATCTTCATTAACTGGTCTGCTGCTATCGTCTCTCCATTTGTCTCCAGCCAGCTGACCTCTTTTCTTGTTCTCTTGGCCTGGTTTTAATAGCCAGAGATGAATTGGTTCTCCAGTGCTCTGGCGCTTCCTGATGGTGTAGTTGGTGTCGTGTTGTTTAGGGCAGCGGACCCTAATGGCAGCCAGACAACAATATTCATTATGTACCAAAGGAAATGTTCTTTCTCTGGGAGAGGATTGTTTTCAAAGAGAGACAAGTTAAGAATTGTTTCTTTCCGTATTCTGTTATCGACTATCCGAACTTCTCATCCTCTACACATTCCACTTCTTCCTCATAGACATCAGAAACGGGTACTCAACCTCTACAGCTGGATGCAGTAAGACTTTCGAACGATTTCTCACTTCCTCTTTTATCCTGTGCCTTTTCTGAAAAAAAAAGTGCATACATTCACACACCATTTCACTTTTCATTCACCTTTTGAGATTATGTTTGGACTACTTCCCTTGTTTTGGACCCTTGTCCTTGTGAAGATGGCACCCAACAGCTACCCAGACTCTGTAATCATCTATCCAAGGTGTATCTAGATGTTTTTGATTGTTACATACATCTTGTGGTGCCGTTTCTTGGACACATCATCAGTGATAGTACATGGGGTCACAGAGGGTTTCAGGTTTTCTAACTCTGGTCTTAAAAATTATTTTTGTCTGCCATTAGTTTTAGTATAGTTTGTATTCTATTTCATATCTGCACATTTGTCTTTGAATCTAATTCGCTGGGGTCTGCAGGAAGGTGTGGTACACCCTGAATGGATCATTAGTGTTAGGAAATTTAGAATAAAAATACAAAACAAAGAGGTAAATAATACCTGGGTCAATTACGCGAAACAGGCTCCAGCTTCAACACGACATTGTGACAAAGGGGTAAAATCATAGAAAGCAAAACTTAATTTCAAGATGGGAGCTTTAATGTCAGAGACAAACAAGTCACACAGCAGACTTTGGGATGTGTTAAGCTTGAAAACTGCATGAAAGAGAGCTGACAATGTAAGAGGCACATTGTAATAAAAAACAGATATGAGGTGATCGCACTAGGCTTGCATCATAATTTACATCAGCATCATCGTCGAAGACGCAGACTAACACCAAAAATAAGCTCAGCAGGTGAATTACTGGTACAATGCGTGAGCCCCGTGACCGGCGCTCTGTCCATGGTGTGCTCACCCCTCATCCTATGGCGAGCATGTCACTATATGACAAATAAGCATTCTGTTACTGTTAAATTGATTTTTGGGACATTTCTCTCGCATTTCCTTATGAATAAAATGTAAACAAGTGGTTAATCTTAACTTCAAGCAAAATGTCCTATGATAAAAACAGCTGGAAAGTGGTTTTGAGGTGTGCCATTTCATTTAAATAGTGTATGAAAAGAGAGATTGTACATAAAACTCTGATTTTACATGACTTTACACTCAAGCTTACCAGCAGTGACTCGCCAACTCCAGTAGGAACTCAAAAGATATTGTTAAATGCAAATAAGTGTCGGCCGTGTTGAGCTGAAGGTAAAACTTTATGTTATGATAATGTTGGCTTGGTGTATCCTAAAATGAATTGCATAACTCAAAAAACTCAAAAGAACAAGTGACACACACAGAAACACCGTGACTGCATACAAGAGCAGTGGATCTCAAACACATGAATACACAAATTCACACCCTTGGCGAGACCCCTGAACCCGTGCCCCCATCGACCCTGCCCCGTAGAGGAACAAGAGGAACATTTCTTTGTCTGAGTGAGAGGAGGGGAAAAAAAAGAGGAGAAACTCTGAGATAACCAAGTTTAAAGGAGTTGCTGGAAAACACACTCTGCAAATGGCTCATCGTCTGGTCCACAGACTCCTCCGTCTCCATGCAGGCCGAGGGGGGGAAACGGGCGGCTTCCCCCGTCCTCAACAATCCCGATTACTGTGTCAGTTTTTCTGAACCTCCTGCAGCAGTTTGACAGCGGCAGAGTTCTTTGGTTCCAGATGGAGCAGGCTATTCAGGTCATCCACGCAGGCTTTTATGTTCTGCCAGAGAGAGGGGAAAGGAGTGAGGAAATCTGAAATAGCGCAATCTGTGACACGTTTTTCACTCTCTACAGAGAAACTTTTCTTACTGGAGGTTAGGGTGACCATATTTTGATTTCCAAGGGGGGCAGGGAGGGCACTTGGCACCACAATACTCAAAGATGTTTAACACTTTCGATACAGTAAAAGTATAGCTCCTCTGCATGGACACGTTTCAACTATGTGAGGAATGTCTGACATAAATCTACGTGGGGTTCCCAGGGGCTTTATTGTGGCCAAAACTTCTGCAAGTGCAATCCACAGATGGACAGCATTCTCTTCTCTCTGGGGTCTAACAAAGAACCTGAGGTACCTTTGTTGAAGAACTTTGACCTCGCAGAGCTTTTTTTTTATGTTTTTCTGTGTCCCTGAGAAATTTGAGTTCCACAGCTTGAGTATCGGCCATCGGCACTTTATCTGAAAAGGTATACTTGTGCCATGGCATTGTATGGGCACACACGTTGCTGCTTGAATGTCTGCTCCCTCTGTTTGTGAGTATGTTAAGTCTCACACAAAGCATCCAGCGATGGCGGCAGACAGAACAAAGCACTGCAGTATTCTGGGCAAAGTACTGGTTGAATTGAATACTTGAATGAAAAACAAATTGTTGTGAATTCAGAATTTAGTGTCTATTAAATGGACCACAACTGTGTGTACACGTGTGCATGAACCTTGAGTTCCTTGTGAGCCTGAGCACGCCTGTAGAGAGCCTTCACATTGCTTCTGTCGATGGTCAGAGCCTTGTCGCAGTCTCTGACTGCGTTGCTGTGTTGCTTCAGCGTCAGGTAGCACAGCGCCCTGGTGCAACCATCACACGCACAAGTCAGAGGAGAAGCAAAACAGACACCAGCATGTTCATTCACTTAAAGTCATTTTTGTAGATTCATTTCAAATCCAATGTGCTTTGGGTTTTCCACAGATACTGAAGGACACTCGTCTTTTTGTCAACAAGGTACATCATAACATCACTAAAGGAATTCTTGATAATCTGAGTAGTTTATGTTTCCACCGCACCTCAACGCTCCGCCAAAAGAAACTGCTCTTGATTGCCAGCGGGAGCCGAACGCTGTCATTTTTCTTTCTATATCGTGATTTGCAGCTGAACAGCAATGTGTCGACAGCAGAAGTACTTCCCTGTGGTACTGTATGTCTTTCATGTGGTGCGGTTGCATTTACCACTTCCCCATATGTCATAAGCCTCATTTGAAAGAACTATCCCAGTTGTGATGGAAATGCAAACCACAGAATTTACCAGGAATTCCTCTATGTAGGTTAAGAGGTTCCTGGTCGATAAAACTCTCATTTCTGGAGTTACCTGATTATTGAAATGATCACGAAAACAACAACACAATTTCCTCTTTCAGATAATGGCAGTTATCCTCAATTAAGACATCAGATAAACACAAATGACAGTTCGAACATGAGCAAATGATAAAACATGACCAGGAGGCAGCAGGAAATCAGTACTTTCCTCTGTAGAGCCGATGACGTCAAAAGAAACGAAAACCAATGAAAGCCAATTCAGCTAGCTATCAACATTTTGCATTGTTCATCATTATGAACATACATTGTAAAAGGCTGATAATGGGCTGAGACACGTAGACCTATTTTCAAAATAATTTGTTCCCCTCCGGCAATGGGATTTTTATGTTCATTTGAATAGGCTCAGAGACAACCCCTGATTGGTAGCAATCAAGAAATGTGCTGGTGTGTAAAATATACAGTATAGGGCAATTTCGAGCATTCTGCCAAACGCTTGTGGGAATATGCGAGTTCATATAAAGCGTGTCAGCTATTTTCAATTGCTTTTCTTCTAATTATTTGTATTATTACACGGAAAAAAGGGTCTGTCTTGTGGGTTTCATGCCTAGATGAGAATGCATATATCAAGAATAAATTAAGATACTGCACAAGCATGCCCCTTACTACCTTGAGTGATATGCAAACAAGTATTTCAGAGGAACAGTTTTACTAAATATGTCTTCTTTGGTTAACTTCCTTTGCTTGCCCTCTCTCAAGGATTCACCGTCATTATTGTATACTGTAAATATATACGGTACATATACTGCTGATTTGTACCCACCGATTGGTGTAGGTGGTGACCTCACCAGGGTTGTGTATGAGGCTCTGGTTGTACTTTTCGATGGCTCTGTTATGTTCTCCTTTCTTCACTAGCGCGTTCCCCTCCTCTTTCAGGACCTGTGCTTTCCTTATGTCCTCGTTGCTTGGAACTAAGGAGAGAAGAGATAGTAACAAAATCAGAAAAAAATCAGAACAAGTTAAGATATTTCAATATTAATGCTTATCCACGGGGAAATTATAGATCGGTTTTGAGTAGTGAGTTGCTCCGGATATACAGTATATCTCTGAGGATAAGTTCCCCAAACCGAGCCATTTTCTTACAAGTTTTGTGTTCTTTTCCACCTCCATTTTGTTGTGTGACAGCTTTCTTGACCAGTTTCTCTCTGACATCAATGGGAATATTAGGAATTGGAGGCAGTTTTTCTCTCCACGAGGGTCCATCTACCTCTGTCAGCGCCTTTGTCATCCTACAGAACCGAAGAATTGTTAGAATTGCACTGACCACATCATAAGCACACACACATACATACATAAACAAAAGATGAATATATCAATTTACTCTCCTTTTTGTTTCAGACTCACAAATAAATTCAAAAATAACTCGATTCCAGTTAAATGTCAGATTGTGTTTGTTCAAATGCCTCTTTAATGACAGTGATAAAAACAAATTCTCAAAAAGAAAAGATTGGATAAGATGAATCCCCGCATTGGGACATTACATTTCACAAGTGTTGAAAATTGAGACTTGGAAGCCACGCTGAACTTATTGAAAATCCCAAGAACGATCTACGTATCGAGAGAATGTGCAAAATATATAAATAAGTGAGAAATAACACTGCGACAAAATTGTGGTTATATTGTCCAATAATTTTCTCATGTTTGCCAAAAAGCCCCTGCTGATTAACTGTGTTCATCTGTGCCAAAGTCTCTATGTGCCATCATTGACTGGCTTCTTTTCACTCGCGGCTCTTGCAAAAGTCTCAATTGGTTATCATCCACCCTTTGGCTCTTGAGGTGTTGGTGTGGGTGGTGTCCTTGTTTCCTTGTGCTTTTTGGAATGGGGATCATTAGTGGCCGGCCACAAGAATGTTACTTTCTGGAATAATAGTAATCACGTGATAAAGAACATAATACAGCTTCTCCCGACCCCATCACACTCCTTGGTCCATAGTGTGGACTTCATCCTCTTTCAGTTCCGTCTGGCAAGAGGCTGAGGTCAGTAAGGACCAAAGCTTCTCCCAAGAAAGAAACTTCTTTCCCTCTGCCACTAAACTTGCTAACACCTATGTGCTCCTCCCCATAACACAAACACTGACTGACACATGCTAGCAAACCGTCTCCAAAAACTATCGCCAAATGCACATGTTGTTCTTTTCTTCTGTGTTCTGCACCAAGACAAGCTCCTGTAATATCATACAAATACAATAACAGATATCATACAAATTACAAATACTAAAGGTTACCTGTTGGTACCATCTTGTGCAGCAGTTATGTTGCAGTCAACGAGGAGGGCCGTCTTATAGTCAACATAAGCCTTCCTGTAGCGCTCTAGTGCTTCATGGGCAGCAGCACGACGCAGGAGAGATTTCACATTGAATGGTGCCAGTGACAGTGACCTGAAAAAATAACAAATGGAAATAAAAGTTCATAAAAGAGTGATTCTGACGACACACCAGAGAGAAAAAGTCTGCATGCTGTGCTTCAACTGTACTCACATATCACAGTCACTGACACATTCTGCACAGTTTCCATCCTTCAGGTAGCTGGCGGCACGGTTTGAGTACACAATACTCAGATCCTCTGGACTTTTGTTGCCTGTAAATATATTAAAAGTACACTTTCAGCTGTAGTGAGGCTTTGGTGTGATCTTTATCATGAAAAATACACAGAAGCCAGACTACTAATAATCAATGAGAGACCAAAAACCAAAACAAACATAGTACATAGCTGTGACCATCATAATGGCATTTTAGGAACAGTGAATTGCCCTATATCAGCAGTAAAACTTCATTGTTACCATTTCATGACAGTGTGAATTATTATTCTATCACCTTTTCTCTTTTCTACATTTTGCTGCAACAGCAGATCATCTGCCTGATATCCTGTTCTCTTTTGTATCCTCACGACTTCCATCTTCATTTCTTATTTCAATTTATCAATATGCCTTATCTGCACTCTTCCTCTTTTGTACTACTTGGGAGCTCCATCTTCAACATCCTTTGTCCAATCCATTATCTTTCCTCTGCAAATGTCCAAACCATGTCAGTCTTGCCTCTAACCTTTTATCCAAAGTACCCTGGCTCAATTATCCAGTATACTGTAATCAGCTTATATATCAACTGAACTAACCTCACTGAACCATGTGTCCTGGATTTTCAGTTTCGCAAGCATTGCCAAGAAGATACACCTTAGCTTAGGATGTGTACAAGTACTTTTTCTCCAAAAATACTTGTTCTCTGCATATTAGAGTTCATCGCACAGACTAAAATGCTTTTTGCATTTAATTAGGCCCATGAATAACAATTACATAATTACAGAGCTGCTAATTGTTAGCACTGGATACTAGTTGCTTAACCCTGACTCGAAAGCTACATGTGGCACTTATTCTGCTCAGTTACTATGTTGGAAGTCCATACATTGAGAAGATGCTGTTGTTTCAAAAAGTGAAATTATTGCCCTCGATTTAGCAAAGTAAATGAAAAATCAGATTACTGAAACTTGTGACCAACTTCGGTTTTTCTGAGAAAAAAGTACATCAGGGAAGATTTTTAATGATTCATATCCACGACTACTTAGGAATTCAGTGACAGAATCTACATGTTTACTAGAGAAGGCAAAAGCATTTGGCAAAAATAACTAAAGGACTTAGGAGACTGGACAACACTGTAAATATGAGAGAACCATAACACTTAATTAATCAATCAAAGAGACCGTCCAAGGTGTTTAACACTACAGATGAAATATGAAACATTACCCCACACGTGAGAAGGCAAGACCAAGTGTAAGTGCTAACTGGCCAATGGTGTTACACACAACAGTAAATTGAAAACCAAAACCAAAATCAACATCAACACCACTACCTCTGTTACTGCAACAGGTAGCTCAATGTTATACTAGTAGAAAAAGGAGACCCCATGTATATTACACATTAAGACCAAGAGACAATTAATTGAAACCCTGTCACAAAACTGACACGTACCCGACTTTTCCAGCTCTTTGATAGCTTGGCTGTACAGTTCAGTGGCCTCTCCGTACTGCCCCGTCTTGAAACATTCATTGCCAGCTTGTTTCAGCTGAGTCCAGGACTGGGACCTGTGTTTCCGGGGCATCTCTTCTAATCAGATATTACCTGGACAGAGATACAAAACCAGTATTACTGGGGAAAGAAACTTACAATTAATGACTGTTATAACAAGTTCATAGGAACTTTGTAAGTTCCTACACAATGGATAGAATTGGACTTCCTGGCTTACAGACAACATCTCCAATTGACGATATTACAGCACTGTATTGATAATAGTCAAACTTTTACAACTGAAGTGGTTTCTTGCAGAGATACACCAACCAACAATATTTAAACTGCCCAATTTCACCTTTCAAAGTGGGTTTGAGTTTGGGTGAGGATAAGGAAAAACCTCATTGGGTATACAAGTGTGTTGTATCCTAGGACATTATTCTGTCCCCGTCCACCCTGTGACATGACACACTGGTTGATTTCACATATTATTGTGTGACAAAAAGTATATGTAAATATTTTTCAATGCTTGCATTTCAGCTTGGGATCTCAACGAGAGACACAACATGATTCAATTCTGCTTTCATTTTAAGTAATGTTGATTTGTTAATGTAAAACTGTAGGTCGAACTGTAAATGAACGCATTCTACACATTCGTTACAAAGGATGAGTGGTTACAGTGATATTGTCGGAGCGTATCTGTCTTTCGTCCTCTAAAATTACAAGTTCTCTACTCTTTAGCTCGCTCGAAGCTGGTTGCTAGTATGCTAGCTCGAAGCCGGTTGCTAGCATGCTAGCTCGAAGCCGGTTGTTCAGTGGCTAGCGCTCCGTGCCAACTAGGGCTAACTAAATGCAAGCTAGTGCTAATATCAGCACGATCGCAACTACCGGCAGATAGTATGAGGAGGATTCAGTATAACGGCAGACCCTGGCATGAGGCAGCACACTTGAAGTCTTTCGCTTTTAAATTAGTTTTAAACCACTGATGTGTCACCGGGATCTCTCATCCAGGTTGATCGCACTCAATCTACCTGAATCAGCGCGGCGGACAGCTCTCTAAGTGCTGCTGGTTCCAAGTAGACAAACTCGTTACAGGAATCGCCAACGTTGACACATGTGTTTAGAAGCTATTCTGGGACAGAATAGAGTGTAAGTCTCGCGTCATTACGAGAGTGAGTGATGCTATTACTTCTTCGCCTTGTGTCCGATGTGTCCTCCGTAGAGGTGCCGGGTGATTTTCTCTTTGCCGCCACCAATTGGACTGGAGTGGAAGAATCAGAAACACAGTACATTGCCTCAATAATCCTCCTATTTTGTCCCAATCAATGGTGTGTTGGGACTGAGATGAAAAACTATGTGGAGAATGTTTTTTTTCTCTTAGCCGCTCCCTTAAGTCAAGTCAATTAAATTTGATTAGCACCACAACAATAGCCTCAATTCTATCTGCATTGAGCAACAGAGTTACGGGTCATCCACGTTTTTATATCCCTAAGGCAAGCCTAACGTTTCGCCAGATGGTTGGTGTCTTCAGGCTTCACTGATAGATGTAGTTGTGTATCGTCAGCATAGCAATGGAAGTTGAAGATGTGTTTTCCTATGATACCTCCTAGAGGAAGCATACACAGGGTGGACAGAATTGGTCCGTGTACGGAGCCCTACGGAACTCCATGTCAAACCCTGCTATGCTCAGAGGACACGTTGTCAACATGTACAAACTGAAGTCCATCTGATAGATATGATACCATCTTAAGGTAGTTCCTTTGATGCTGATCAGATCTTCTAGCCTCTGTAGAAGCATCTGATGGTCGATGATTTAGAATGCAACCCTGAGATCTAGAAGGACAAGCACTTAGGGCAGGGGTGACAAAGTCATTTTCACCAAGGGCCACATCAGCGTGGCCATGGCCCCCAAAGGGCTAGATGTCTATGGCAATTATTAAGGAGGTATAGATGTAATTCAATGTAAAATGTCACAACTAATTTAGAAATCTCTAATAGAAACCATTTTTTTGCTTATTCAACATACAAATTTGAAAAGAGGCAATAATATGTCGGGGCTTTGCAATTACTTTATCGCAGATCCTTGTATTTTAGCAGGAAAAGAAACCCAGTTTATTAGCAATCAAGCAACGAGTCAACAACCTGGTTCCCCTCTTCCCTTCTTGATAAACTGACATTTCATCAAGTGTGTATCTGGTCAGGGCACAGCTGCTGTCACTTTGCGAGTGACATGATTCTCGTGCATTCTGGGAGATGTAGTTTTTGAGTCAGTGCACACATCGGGGCTCCATTTGGCCTGTAGGGCTTGAGTTTTACACCAGTGTTACAGTGAAATGTCACTCAAGCACTCGCGGGCCACATAAAATAATGCCGCGGGCCGCATTTGACCCCCGGGCCTTGAGTTTGACACCTGTGATTTAGGGGGTCGCCACAGCAGATCATCCATCTCTACCTACCTCTGTCCCTACGATTATCCACTGGAACAACCACTGCCCTCATATGTTTCTTAGCCACATGCAATCTTTCCAGCTGGTCTCCTGGACATACAGTATATTTACGTTCCTTCTCTCCATCAAATCCGCTAGCTCTCTCCATTCACAGCATAGTTTCCACTGCTACCCTGTTGGTCAGCTTCACCAGAGGCAATCGTTTTTCTGCCAGGCCGCATGACAATTGAATAATTTGTGATCCGCATGTTCATTTGTGGCACAAGGTTAATGCCAGGAGCCAACCAGACACAATCCTCACCATTTACCCAGGATTGGGATCGACAAAAGAGCTACACTGCACTTGGAGGTGAACGTCCCATGGCTGGTTTAATATCTACACAGTAGATGCTAAGTTAAAATGGAATGAAAACCATAATGCATACCTCAGTGATTGCTGAAATGCAATAAACGGCGCATATAATGGTAAATATAGTAATATGTTATGAGGTTCTGAATACTGAGTAATATCAATGCGAAAAACGTTTCATTTCAGTATTAATACAAATGACGGATCACGTTCACGATGCAGCGATGGTTTGTATATGTGGGTGCAGTATTTTAGAGTAGCCGATAGATGGTAGTGTTACTTCTGTAATACTACGTGACCACCACATGTGCAAAGGTGTCAACGAGGGTTCAAGACGCTGGTACCAGCTCGCATTAACATACATACTGTATATACCGGTACCTGATTATTTAGAACCGACTACGATTGCAGTCTAGAGGAGGTTTGTTTCTTGTTCGCACAAGTTAAAGAGTCAAATCCTCTGAGATCTGCACTGTTGTTGCAGATTTTATCAGTCCTCTGCCCTCGCAGCTCACACATGGCATATTGCCCAGTTCAAGGTGACAAGACACAGCAAGTCGATATGGTGTCTTATTATACTGTCTAAAAAAGAAAGAAGGGAATATCATTCTATTAAAAATTGAGGACGGAGAACCAGCGGATCAGTTCCGCCACAATCTCCCCACAAATACAACTGAGGAATCTGGATTCAAACCAATCCATATACATTAGTCGATGGTGAATTGATTTTGTGGAGGCACTTGCATTTTTTTGAGAGTGTCCTAACCCGATCATTAACATGTACCATGTGACACCACATTCATGGAGAGGCTCAATACTTACCATGTTAAAGGTGGGAGTCACTGTCAGCTTTACTGACACTTTCGAAGACATTTCTTTTCAGTTTGCTTCCTCTTGAATACCGTTAAGTAGATATACACATATTCATTTCACACAATTGACGACATTTATTAACGTACGGTACCTTTTCCTCATTCATCTACGACAGAGATCTCAATTAAGACACCATTGAAACCCAGAATGAGTGTATATCTGCATATTCAGATTTCATTTCAAGGCCCCTTTGTTCCAGTTTCTTCCCGTCAAACTTTGCTCCCTCTAGAACAGGGGTCACCAACCTGGTGTGGGTGGATACCTGGTTGGCCGCAGAGAGCTCATGCGTCACACATCAAGCCTGCTCTAAAAGAAGCAAGCATGGAGCACGCCTAGAAAAAAAATTCTTACTTAATCCTGAATGTCTTCAGCAATAATGCTTGCACATGTGTTAACCTAAAAAGACAATGGTAATCAAAATTAATTAGTAAAAAAAAAGCTGTTTACGATTAGACATTGCAATATTAATTCTAACCCTGCATGGGATCAAAGGTCAATACCACGCATAAGACACACCGAGGTCTATTTGCAGACTAGCGAGCCAGCGCACTAGAGGAAGAAATCAGGATTGTTATTTTAGTCAGAAATTGGGACAAAGTGTCTCTAAAAAATTTTGAATAACAGTACACCTTAGTCATTTGAAGGGCTAGTGCTACAACCAAACAATACAAGCCTCCATGTTTACTACCCATCTGGCAAGATTCAATAGTTTTCTTCTTGAGTCTTTCCACCTCGCATCAAGGGCAGAAAAACCCTGTTAGGTAAAGGCAGCTTGGAGCAAAAGTATAATCTGTGTAACAGATGTATCCTCAGAGTGAACATTCTCTGCATTCATTGAGACAGATTGCCATTCATAAAGAGGAAGTAATGTTTTATATTCAAATATCGGTTTACTAACATGGCAAATCACAATTGATAATTATTGACAAGGATTCTTAACATAAACATGTCGGAGAGTCACACATTCACGTGAATGATAATAATAATAACAACAACAACAACAACAACAACAACAATAATAATAATAATAATAACCATAATAATAATAATAATAATAATAATAATAACAATAATAATAAAAATAATAATAATAATAATAATAATAATAATAATAATAATATCATAAGAGGCAGTTGTACTCGTTTATCAAAGCCCTCGGTATCACTTGGTGCTCGTAGTAGTTTTGAGTT
>OMPJ01015323.1:0-20953 GCA_900312935.1 Carapus acus | reverse complement strand
GCACTGGCGCTGCACATATGGGGGGCATCGATCTGTCGGACATGCTTGTGCATTTGTACAAGACGCCAGCAAAGTCAAAGCGGTGGTACTTCCCCCTCTTTGGTTATGTCATTGACATTTGTGTCGCAAATTCTTGGCTGGTCTACAAGAGGGATTGTGGTCTACTAAAAGAGACACCAATGCCTCTGAAGAAATTCCGGCTGGCTGTAGCCCACAGCCTCATGCAAGTCAACAAGCCACCAAAAAAGGTTGGACGACCAGCTTCCACCTCACCACAGGTAAGACATAGAAACAATTCCCCATGACTTTTTTTCTGATAGTGTTGCTAAGTGTTATTCTATTGTTGTGTTCCTTGTATCTTATACTAATAACACATTCAATCAATCCAGGTGACAGCGCCAAAGAAAAGGTGCACTCCATCACACCCACAGCCAGATGTGCGCTATGACAACATTGGACATTGGCCATGTCATGGTGACAGGCGGGGACGGAGCAGCCTCTGCCCAAAGGGGTTGTCCGTCTCTCTGATGCTAATTTTGAAAAGCTTCTGTTTTGCCGTGTTAACAAGCACCTGTTGTAAATTGATGAAAAAAATAAATTAAAAAAGTAGCTTTGATGTAGTTAAGCTACATTTTGTCATTTATTATAGCTTAGCTTACTACATTTCTCTGGTGGGTAGCTTCAGTGTGGTGAAGCTTCATTTAATACGCAGTAACTGGTAGCTTAGCTCACTACTTTTTCCAAGTAGCTTACCCAACACTGCATATACCATACCTTTGTATGGAAAAGTGATTAACAACATCAGCCAAGAGGGGTGAACACACACTTGGGGGTCAGACGCTTACACACAATCACTCTTTCACTTACAATGGACAAACGTGTGTAACCTATCCTGTACTCAGACCGTAGATCAAAGTCGGGGTCGCGGATATTCACTTTTGCCCTTGCGACACATCCTGCCGCGCTGAGCACAAACGGTTTGTGCGAGAAAGTCGATATCCCGCCGAGTAACGGCGGAGCCACGGCGCGTCGAAAAAACATTGGAAGCTTAAGTCGCTAATGGACTCGGCGATAACCATCGAAAGCAACACGAGAAGTGGCGTTGTGATTCATTGAACAAGTTGGCAGCATCCCACGTCTCCAGCTGAGTTTTCCTCCCTCAGACACACACTTGCTTCCTGCGATTCTCGCACGACTCGCCGACTCTCTGGCGGAGCCAACAGACGGGCGGCTGCAGCGGCGTGGTGTTGCACGCTCAGACCTGTTGCGCAACATCTGAAGAGGTATCTCCACTGACTATGAGGCATTTTCTGCTTTTTATCAAGAGGAAGCTGGTAAGTGACACCAATGGTCTAACCTAGCTTGTGAGGTTTATGACGATGACCTGATGGCCACGGTTTTGGTTAGAGGCAGAGCGGAGACAGAAAAAAAGAGGGGAAATAAGGGAGAACCACATCTTTATGAGGTCAAATCCTCACAAAACCGCTTCGTTGATCAAAAGATGTGTCATCCAAGCTCCATATGATGATTGGTAGATGAATTCTTCCAGTTCTCGACAGTAAAATACTTTGTGTCCACTATCAAAAATACATTTCTTCTACTTTTACCGTTCAGTATATTTTTTGCTCTTTAATTAGTCTGGCAGTTTATGTTTTGTTTTATTTTGTTTTCAGAGTTTTTAATGGGTCACTCAGTCCATCTTTTGTTAACAGCCATCTGTTGACACAAGCACCACGTCCAGGGGCCAAGAGCTGTCAGGGTTGGAGAGTCTTTCATTTCCTTGCGATATGTCTGCTGCGTTCAGGAAGGGAACACAGGGATGAACACCGGGAAACGATTTTACTTCAAGGCGGATGATGGTCCGAAGCGCTGAATGAAACTTATTATTGTGTCCATTCAAGTTGTGCGGTAGCATGTGAGGTCCTGCTGTTTGTACTTCTATTGGACCTTGAGACATTTCGTATTAATTCAAGACCACTAGTCACTCCGATTTGTCGTCATCGCTGAGCTGTCCCGTTACCTCAGGTCCACCTGGACTCCTTCCCCTCGTTCACCAGGTGTCCATTACTGCGTCGCTCTCTGTAGCACGATACAGTCTTGACGCGCGTCCAACCCCTTGACCTGTCTCCACTCAATCTCCAAGACTTAACTGTCGGCACAAAAGTTTAGTTGTTTGGCAGTCTGGCTTTGAGCCCTTACTGCAGCTCAGAAGATTTGAGGTATTCAGTGTCCAGATGTTGAAGATCTCTGCAGTATTTCCAAATGGGAGCGATCAAGTAAAGGGAACAAAACGTCCAACAGGTTAGAGAAATTAGGTTTAATTTAGAGCTAAAGCAAAGTTGAAGAGGTAAGTGGGTACTTAGGATAGTGCTCACGGCACACATAGGCAGCATAAATCCCACTAACACAATTACTCATCGGAAAATGGCAGGGAATGGAAACCTTTGAACTTGACTGATTGGCCAAGAAAGATCAACAAGTGGTGATGACTAAAAGTGCAACCATTTGGTGAGACAATTGTGTTGCAACCCTCATATCATGAAGCCGTAGCTGTAGATGGTTAGCATCATTGCTTATCTCGTCACTGTCTCTCATTATTCGGAAATGCGTAACCTTTCCTCTTTCACTGACACAACACAGTAAGTTAAGGCAACATTCAATCACCTATAATCCAAAAATAACCCACACTGTGTAAGAAAATGAAGTGGTTACATGTTTTGCCCCAAATTCGTAATGTCATGAGGGAACAAAAAGTAATACAATACATGCTGCTTCCTCCAGTTCAACACCGTGAGGGTTTTATTGGAGCATTTGTCGATGATCTAAAAGTGAACCGGTTTGTATTTCAGTCACCGCAGACAGTTCAAATAAGGCTGTTGGCAATGCTTCACTCAGTTTGCTTATATGAAACGCGAGGAAACTTAAATGGTGCACAGCTGGTAAAGACAAGACATGCATCGATAAAGACAAGTTCGATTATTTATTATGCAAGACAATTGATAGACGGGGCACATAGTCCTGTATACCCTAAGCAGGAATGGTCATAGAGGTGTGCTTGAGACAAAACAGTCTTTTGTATCTTTTTGTCATCCTTGTAGACATATTGGGTGGGGTGTGGGGGTTTAATCATCGAAAAATTCAAAGTGGTATCAGTCTAGCCTGAGACAGAAAGTGGTTTCAGCTTTCGAGGTGAGAGTCAATGTTGCAGAAAGAATGACTAAGACCTATCAAGCCAAGTTCCTTGCTGGTTAGCATGAAATCAACAAACCATAGCCGAATATGTGGTGGACTTTTAATCAGTAACTTCCAACGTAGCGTCAATGCACTGAAGTATGCAAGTAATACACTGTATGTGATATATACTGGCGTTGGTATGTAGAAGCGGCTGTTTGAATTGGGCACCTGGATTACTCAACACCTATTTATCAAATGTATTTGTCTTGCTTTGTGATGTCTGCATCGATTTTCCCCGTTCCCTTTCGCAGGCATTCCTGTGTAGAAAGCTGCGAAGGTTTAGGTGACAGAATTGTTCTTGCTAATGGCAGGACAGTGTTTACTCTATGCTCAAACAGTATCATTCCAGGCAGTGCACAAGTAGCCAGTGTGTGTGGTATCATAAGTCAGACAGACACACTTTCTCTCCCACGCACAAAACCCAATGCAGCAGACCACGCAAAGGTAGGGTCCGTTATTTTTTTTTGTTTTGGTTTGATTCAGGGTTTTTTTTTTAGAACGCATACCCGTTTTATTTCGTGGAATGATGGAGACGTAGGTGTACCTTTTGCAAACATTCTCCGTAAACCCACTTTCTTCTCACATTAAATGTACAAAAAAAGTGTGCGCAGAGGTGTAAATCAGTTGACGAGTGTATTTGATAGTTTCTGTAAGCTGAGATAAGATTGTTCAGACCTCACGTCGTCTGAAACTGTATTATCTGCAAAGGTGGTTATCAATATTTATATCCCTGTTCTATCAAATGTGCGTGTGTGTGCATGCGTGTGTGTGTGTTTGATGAAAACTACTCTTGCAAGTCTGCCTTTGAAAAAAAGAAGTCCAACTACCTATTTCTTCTCCTTGTGTGGTTACCTAAATCTGAAGCCAGAAATACAATCATTTTCCATACCATTATCACAAACTGAATGCATTTGAAGCCTTACTCAACTTGAACTGCTTTGATGAAACAAAAACAAATTTCATACAAATATTACACCATTAATACTATTATTGCTATAACCAGTGCGTCTTATGAATATTAATTTAACCATATTAAATAGAATACTTTTCCCTCAATGTTCTCTCACGTACAAGATTATCATCGGGGAATTTCCAGTTAATGAACAGGTATATAAAAATTCCAACACTGAGCTGAACACAAACAAAGCTCGGATGATGTGCTGTCGAAACCACGTGTACAACACACGTGCTGCATGTTGATCACCTTTTCTTTTTTTTCTTTTCTTTATCAACGGAAATAAAGTGCAACATAGCTGACCTTGGCGTAAATCAAAGAATCATCGTTCCAAAGTTTATGATTCATTTATCATTGATCAGGACACAACAAAGACGATCCGAAACTACCTTGTCATAGATATAAAGCCAAATCAAATACTTTGACAGCGGGTATTGAGACCAGATGTTCCTGTACACGTACTTGCTTTGAAAAACAATTGGGTCTTTTGTACTGGCGTGAAAAACAGGAGTCGACAGTGACTTGTACACACAGAAAGATCACGTGCAGAAGGTTGCATTTCCCTTTAATAGTTCCTGAACAACGCTTCATCCTGGACAAACATTGCGACTTGACATTGGCATCCAATTCATTCTGGAGTGACACTCGGATAAGGTCATTCACACACCTTTCCGGTGCTGTTGTGAGGAATACACCCTGCACATCCCAACCAGCAGCCCCCACACACGCACCACCTCACACACTCTGACGCATCTACAGCCTCTGTTCTACCTTAACTGATCTGGCAGCTGTGTTTCCACCTGTCAACTCTGTTTTTCAGCTTCAGACATCTTCTAAGATATCTCACACTGTCTCCGCAAAGATGCAGTGTGTGACATTTTCTCTCGAGCGATCACGGCCACTCGCCGCATCCATCCGTCCTCCTATTTTTGGCCCTTCAAGTGTGCTCCTAACCACCATCTTCCTTCCTGAAACGCTTGTGCTCCACCAGCTCACAACAATGTCTCCTCCTGTGTCTTCTCGTCGTTTGTCCCATCCACATCCTCACCCTTCCTTCCCATCCTTCCCCCCCACCTCCAGCCCCCATGGGTCAAACCGTGCTCCCTAAACTATCTCCAAGCCGGCGGCGGAGGCTTCGCTAGTTTTACAGATACGAGTGGGAACAATGGTCAAGGATGAAGGCAGGGATCCAGCGGCGGCGGATAATTGCTGTTAATAATTACAGCCGTGATAAGCCGCAGAGGTGAGATTTATTGATGGCAACACTTTCTCAGCTCCTAGTTCATCTCCGAGCGCCGGGGGAAGAGGAGGAGGAGGAGGAGAAACGAGCGAAAGCCTAGAAACGTTGGATTCAACCCTCGCAGGTACGTGGGGTCCCGGTATGTTTTCGGAGCAATGGATTACAGCCCAGCAAAGGAGAGCATGGAAAAACTCACCAAAGTCCTCACGATCTGGCTAGACATCACACATCCACCTCAAGTTTTTTCATCCCACCTTGGGACAGGTCCTGGCTGATGTCTCCCTGTCCTTCCGAGGGTCTGGGGCCTTTGTAGCTCTTTACAAATGTTCTTTGATGAAGCACGTTCAAAGGCCCAAAAAAAAAAAAAAAAACGACACGACACACCTCGACCCCTGTTCCACTAACTTAATGTGATTGATTAACGCATCTCAGATCCACACAGAGGAGACCAACCAGTCGTCCACTGAACAGCGGCGGCGAGATGATGCGACCGGCAGCGAAGCAGTACGTGGTGGCCAGGCCGCTGTACTCGGTGGAGTCCTTCGCCGAGGAGCATGTGAAGGTTTACCGGCAGCGCAAAACCATTCCGGAACACATCGTGCAATACTTCAGGTAAGGAAGATGTACTTCATTGTGCTGTGCGGGAGTTGTGGAGAAACTGGGGGGAAAAAGACGTGAGGTCAATTTCATCCTAAATTGTAATTGTAGATGTCAGCTAATGATGTGGTGTGGTTGAGGCAAGAATTGAGACACATTTTTACAAACCACAAGACAGAATTTGGGGATTTCCTTAATTGCTTGTCAAAGATGCGATTGGAATGACAGAAAATGTAGTTTGCTGTCATTGGTATTATATGCATGTACATTCTGTAAATAACTATGAAAATGGTCTTAAAGCAAATCGGGAAATTTTTAGCCCCTAGACAAACATTGCAAAATATTGATCCATCCGCAGTAATGATCTTCATCTGTATTTGACTCAAACTTTTCTCAGCATTTCAACCATTTCAACAATTTTTTTTTGCTACCTCTAACTAGATAAGTCTAGAGTTTCATTCAACAGTGGCACGTCACCCAACACTTCTCCTACACAGGTTTGACAGCAAGCGAGCTAAGAACGCGGCGCTCTCTCTCCTGCCCGTCATTGGCTGGATGAGGATCTACCGGATCAAAGAGTGGCTGGCCAGTGACATTGTGTCCGGTATCAGCACCGGACTGGTTGCTGTGCTGCAAGGTAACAAATCAATGTCAAGGAAGAGTGAGAAAGACTGTGATGACCCAATGTAGCTACGTACTGTACTCTAAGATGAGGTTGAGGTGATTTTGTAGAAATGAAACCGAAGAAGTAAATAAACCATCCGACACCTTAAAAAGTAAATCTGCAAGTAAATACAAACATCAAGAGAGGATAACACTAGTTTCAACAGTGGGATGGGCTCATGTCGACCCCTCCTGTGTTATCCGAGCAGGAGGCGATGATCACGATAACTTGGCTATCTCTCTTCACGAGTCACTCTCGCAACTTGCAGCAGGTTGTGCTCTTCTTGTTGATCACATGTTGGATAAATTCCTCGCTCGCATATATCTCTCACAAGGGCCACCAACGGGTACACCCTACTTTAACTAATGAAATGTGCTTGCACATATGCAACACAACAGAGGAGCAGGATCTTACGGTGCCATTGGGGGCAAAAAAGAAACTTTCTTCTGTCAAACACTGATCCAACAGATAGAGATTCAGAGGATGATGTCTGCTGGGCTGCACGACTAATTTGAGAGATAAATCTGCTATCTAATCTGTGAAAAATGTGTAGATTGGAAAGTGCAAAGGACAAATCTGTGAGACTACATAAACAGATTGTGTGTGCGTGTGTGTGTGCGTGTTTTTGTGTCTTCCAGGTCTTGCGTACTGTTTGCTGGCCTCCCTGCCACCATGGTATGGACTCTTCTCGGCTTTCTTCCCTGTTGTCATCTATTTCTTCCTTGGCACCTCCCGTCACATTTCAGTTGGTAATGCCCAATTGTGTCTGTGAGTGCGTGCGTGTCTCACATGAGCTTTCAAGTGTTTCAATCTCTGCTCTCTGTTTGTAGGTCCATTCCCAGTGTTGTGTCTCATGATTGGCTCGGTGGTGACCAGGCTCGTCCCGGATGAAGGTCCACCGGCTAACATCACGGGATTTGAGGGCCTCACGAGGGACGAACAGAGGGTGCTGGTCGCCTCTTCTGTGACCTTTCTGACAGGCATCATGCAGGTAAAACACAAAAGAAGTCCGTAGTCTTGAAGAGAGCGCCACCACCTGTTGAAAGACCAGGACTCTGATGGCATTTGGTAGAAATTCTGAATGTAACTCAACACAGGAGCCAGTTTGGTTTAGGATGTTAAACAGTCATCATGAAAACCATGTAGTCTCAAAGAGAGATGAGTGTCAAGATGTCCTTGAGATAGATACCAAAGCCCTGACCCCTCTCTTCTTCCTCTTTATGGAGTCAGTCATTATCTTCTTGTGTACCTCAAGTATAATCTTAACAGTAATCCAACAATATCCAATAATATCCAAAACACTGAGGGTACCTCCCACCCTCCTAAAACACGTCAACTTCTTCAACCCCTGCCCTATCCCACGAAGGACCTCCATAGCCCCAAATCAACCCAACAAGGGCTAATAAACCAAAAGCCCCATGAGGATACAAATAAATATCCCTTACTCCGTAAATGGGGAAGTCCCACTCTCTGTACTTCAATGAGTACGGTGTAATAGGAGTGCTTTTAATCTTTACTGTCCTCTCCTTGCAGCTGGCGATGGGGATTTTCCAGGTGGGTTTCGTGGTCATGTACCTATCCGACACTCTGGTGTCTGGCTTCACCACTGCTGCCGCCATCCACATCCTGGTCTCTCAGCTCAAGTTTGTGCTGGGCCTGCAGGTGGCAGGCCTTAGCGGCCCACTATCTATAATATACGTGAGTTGAAAGCAACAACCTTTTTCAAGTCTTTCACTGTGACTGGGAGGACTGCGCATCAGTCTAGTCGAATCTTCACTTGAGTGATTTTTCCCATTTTTTTCTACCCCAACTACTACACAGACCTTGGAGATCATCTTTAACAAGATAGGCCAAACAAACCCCTGCGACGTGGTGATATCGATTGTGATAATGGTTGTGGTCTTCATCGTGAAGGAGATAAACGACAGATACAAATCCAAGCTACCTGTGCCGATCCCAATAGAGGTTATCATGGTGAGAGCCAACTACCCTTTTCCTTACAATTGTGGGCCAGTTACTCAGAATCAGAAACAGAAATACCTTATCAATCGCTGGGGTTGATGGGTGCCACAGTTGGACTGTTGCGATTAGATTTTGGTAATGTAGCCTGCCAGTAAAATGATAAGGGTTGTGATAAGAGTAATGGAAAGGAGGAAAGGTTTCGAATTAAAGCACAACAAAGCTGACATTATCGTTTCCACCTCAGACTGTCATAGCATGTGGAGTTTCCTACGCCTTTGACTTCAAGACCAGATATGGCATCGAGGTTGTTGGCCATATTCCAAAAGGGTAAGATGCAGAAAAGCAGACCTCAGCTATTTCAGCTTACACCATCTTATTCTCCTGTACCTTGGAGGGCATTGTTGACGTCATTGGAACAGTCATGAGATAAATCTTGGGCAAGTTGGTGGACGGTCTGTCACCTTATCAATGGTTGCTGACCAGGAAATTCTGGCTCCATTTTGACAAATGACACAATTTCCCATAAATAATAACATTACCATCCCTCACTTGTGGAAAGAAGAAAATTCTTCACCAATAAAAATCGATAGCGTCCCTCAACTTTACAACAAAGGGATTCTGTTAATATTCCTGTGAGGAAATTCTAGAATCTGATTAAGATTGACATCTGAGGAGGGCGCGCCAGCACTGGAACCCTCATATAATAAGTAATTATTAATATATTAGGGGAGTCAAACAAACAACCCACCTATACCCCTCTGACCCAACCTACAGATACGAGTCTCCAATGCCCCCGAACCTGCACATCTTCCAGGAAACAGCAGTGGAAGCTTTCCCAATGGCCATCGTAGGTTTTGCTGTGGCCTTTTCCGTGGCAAAAGTCTATTCGGTCAAACATGATTACACAATCGATGGAAACCAGGTACTGTGTGTCTCAGTGATGTCATCGTAATGTGGTCAGAGTTCCCGTGGTTTGGATTATGACGGTGGGTTTAATTTGTTTGTTGTGTGTTTTTACGTAGGAGCTGATCGCGTTTGGAGTGAGCAACATCTTCGGGGCTTCCTTTAAGTCTTTCACAGCAAGCACGGCTCTGTCCAGGAGTGCGGTGCAGGAGAGCACAGGGGGAAAGACACAGGTCAGGATGCAAAAATACTGATCATCTCATATCATATCATATGAGCAGAGACACCAATGATTTTTCAGATGCAGAGCACTCTAAAAATTGATTCTCTGAAATAATTGACCCAAAAATGAGGAACAGAGGTGCAGAGGCCGGACTTTACACTCGTGTGTTGCATCAATAATACGAGCCTGAACAACACTGACCTCCAGTGTTTGAGGGGAAAAATGCTCTATAAAAAGGGAATCTTATTCTGGCTGCTCCCTGCAGGGGGCGCAGCAACGGATCACTCTTCCCCACCCACTTCTGTCCTTCCAGTCATCCACTGAAATACCCCAATGTTCCCTTACTTACATCCATGAACCCTCTCTGTGGTCCTCCCCTTTTAATCTACAAATCTACAAAATTGTGCAAATACGATCTGATGATAAAATCACTGCAGAGTTTCCAGTTCAGCACCACCACAACAAGAATCAGCAAAACTGTTGTGTTACACCATTTTTGTCATTTTCATCTCACCGGTGCGAACGTACCTCCTCTACTCCTAATCAGGTGGCAGGTTTGCTGTCGGCCATCATAGTGATGATCGTCACTTTGGCGGTGGGATTCCTCCTGGACCCTCTTCCAAAGGTAAGCAGCCTCACGCTGGAAAACAAAAGTTTAGAAATAATGATAATATGAAAAAACAGGGTGGCTGATCTTTTGCCTCCCTTCGCGCTCACAGTCGGTGCTGGGCGCCGTGGTCATCGTCAATTTGAAGGGCATGCTAATGCAGTTCAGAGAAATCCCGTACCTGTGGAGGAGGGACAAGCCAGACTGCGTAGGTTTTCCACGTCCTCCATGAGACGTGTCGGTAGATGTCTCTACGCAAAGTGTCAAACTGCTAACACGTTGTAGCCGTGCCGCTTTGTCCATTTTTAAGGTGGTGTGGCTGGGCACGTGCGTGGCATCCATCTTTCTGGGCCTGGACCTTGGATTGGCAGCAGGACTGGGGATAGAGCTTCTCAGCGTTGTGCTTCGAACTCAATTGTCAGTGTAACTGCTTTTTAGAAGTTGGTTTGACTTACACGTGTCCTAAATTACTTACGCTTGCCGGCAATGTCTGTTGGTTCTTTTCTTCTTTCAGTCCTCGCTGCAGTGTGTTGGCCAACATCACGGGAACTGATATCTACATGGACAAGAAGGATTACACTGATGTAAGACCAGATTTTATCTGCATTTGCTGTTGATCGGTGACGATTACGACCATCATCACGATGATCGCACTTGTGTCCAGATGTACGAGCCAGAGGGAGTGAAGATCTTCAGGATACCCTCACCCATTTTCTTTGCAAACATCGAGTTTTTCCGCAGCAAGCTGGTTGAAGCTGTGAGTTTTTTTTTCAGTAGCGTTCGCATTTCCTTCAAATATGTGTTTCAGTTGGGCTGATTCTTACAATTCTTACAATTGCTTTTTCAGATCGGCTTTAATCCACTGAGAATCTTACGAAAGAGAAATAAGGCGCTGAGGATGATCCGAAAGCTTCTGAAGAAAGGCGACCTGCAGTGGACATCAGTAAGAAGCCATTAGGATCCTAGATTCTGCTTGACGTTGTGGTTTTTCTGAGTTTAGAGGATATTATTTCAACACACAGCAATAGAATACTGAAGTTTTCCGAAAAGGCAATTCTGGGCAAATTGCATGCCTCAAAACAGCAAGTTAGAGGATTCTATCTCTGCAAAATCCACACTAGGTACACCACCTAAGAAATTGTAATTGATTTTGTAGTCAATCATTCATTGTTAAGAGGTTTAACCTCAATTTTGTGCTCCTCTCTTCACACTGTCCACAAGTCCTCAGAACTAATGAGTGAGCGAATCCTGTGAATCTGTTGCAGAAAGGCTTCCTTAACACCTCATGTGAGCCCATCAAGGAATCAGAAGACGAGAGCAACATGGAGGAGCTCGACCTGCCCACTGACTTCAAGGATCTTCCTGTCCGAATCGATTGGAACGCCGACTTACCCTCCAACATCGATGTTCCCAAAGTGGATGTCCACAGTCTGATCCTGGACTTTGCTGCGGTCTCTTTCCTGGACATCTCTGCTCTGAAGGGTCTAAAAACGGTTAGAGAAATCACAAAATTCAGAGTATGTCACTGGACCCAGTTATCTTGAATATTCTCAATTTGACCATAACAGGCCTTGAAAGAGCTGATTCGGGTAGAGGTCGAGGTCTACATCGTGGCTTGTGATCGTGAGTAAA
This sequence comes from Carapus acus, assembly GCA_900312935.1. Taxonomy (NCBI): domain Eukaryota; kingdom Metazoa; phylum Chordata; class Actinopteri; order Ophidiiformes; family Carapidae; genus Carapus; species Carapus acus. The sequence continues at coordinate 8,936 of OMPJ01015323.1, read as the reverse complement.
GAAATTAGAGCTTCTTTCCTAAAGCAATGTTGCTTATCTGCCCACCAGTCTACCGGGTGACATGAGATGTGGAGTTGTGTATCAGTCCATCAAAATGCAAAATTGTGTGCAAGTTAAGGAAAAAATTTGGTTTAATCAATCTTGCCTTGTTTAGCGTACATCTTGCAGAAGCTGCACCACTGCTGCTTCTTTGACGATGAGGTTCAGTCGTCCATTTTCTTCCTGACGCTGCACGACGCCATGCTGCACATCCTCGAGAAGCATCCTGAGTCCACCAAAAAGAAGTTTGAAAAGGTGCCGAGACAACAACATAGTTTTGACGGTCCTCAAGGGGAAAATAGACGGAATGGGCGTGGGGAGAGGAGGAACGAAACGCAGGCCCAAGCAAAAACAAGTTTATTCCCAAAAACTACAGATGCCACACCTCAAATTGAACCTGGGATGAGGACGATACGGGGAGTAGTAGGTGAAACCTGTCAGGGCAGAGACAACAATTACTATAGGACATGGAGGGTGGCCATTGCATTAAAACAGGAAGTGAAGACAAAACTAACTACGGCATATGACAAACATAACATATATGACAACAATGGCTCGTTATGAGGCAATGTGAGTGATTCCATGTGTTGTTTTTATTGCTGCAGATTGTAACAACAGTCACAATCCACAACCCCGGATCGAGTTTGAGGAGCAGAGACAGATATGTAGGTAGAGTTTGTGTGTGACAGACAAATTATTATTATTATTGTTGTTGTCATTATGTTCATTTTGCCTCACTACATGTATCAATCATGCTGTGATTATGAAAAACCTCCTTCGCCATCCCACAGACACCAGAGCCAGAAACCAGATTCTAACTGGATGAGTGGACACCAAAGAAACATCCGCTACCAGCCAAACAACAGAAAAGCAGCAAATTTCACACATCATCTCAATACAATGAATTTCAAGATCCTGAGCCTTTCTTTGGCTTTGTCTATCTAAATACCTACGTTTACACTTTATATATTTACCGTGATGTAGGCGGACATATTTTGTGATATCATTTCTTAAAATGCTGTACATAGTGAATTTCTAGAGGATATAACTACCATATATTTTACATGTATATTTTACATATAGCATCGTTTCATGACAATTGATATAAATTGACTTTTTAGCAGTAAATTAATATTCATTGAAACCGTGTGAAATGTATGATTTTGTAAATGTCAGGTCAGTGTATGTGCCACAGTAAATTATTTGGATGAGATTTGGGCTGTAATTTTTGCATCAAAGGGTTTGTTTTATTGGTTTGGTCATAGTTAGAAATACGTAATTATTTCATATGATAGTATTTATAATAGTCAAGTTATAGTTGGAACTATATGATAGCTCTACCTATTATAACCATAAGTAAAAAGTTATATATTGTGTTAGCTATAAAGAGTTAAGATTAATACAAAATGATAGTTACGGACATATAAAAATACTATTTATTTGTCTATGCAAACACTTTGATATTAATATCTATGTAGACACGTGTCCATTCCATGAATAATAACTATGCCTGTCAATGGATTACTCTTTTCAGTCTTTTAATGACAGACATGACATGACCAAAGAGAACATGGTCAAACATGGCACGCCAACTGTGATGGTAATGGCCCAGTGACCCAAACACAGCCAACACCCAGTGTTGTAGAAAGTCAGCAAGAACAACGCCATCCGACAATCATCGAAAGAACAATAAAGCATAACACGATGTGTAAAAATGTTAATTGTGTCAATGATTGAACTGATGGCACACAAAAAGGATTTAGTGATCGCAGATTAGATAAGCCGCAATTTGCTGCAAAGGGTAACTACGGGCAAAGGTCCCAGAGGGAATATAGTTCGGAATTGTCAGTTTCCCCCTTGCACACTTTGGGCTGATGCTGGGGAGGACGGATGGCGAGTTTGAGGCGATCATATGTGGTGACCCGGCCTGTGCACTCGGAGGACAGCCTGGAGGTGGAACACCTGAAGATCTGCAGGACGCACAAGACCATACTGGACCACGTCAAACAATATGTGATGTGAGTGAGCGTGGAGGTCGGCCAGATTTCGCCGACTTTTTCGGAAAAACAATAACAATCTCGTGAACGCCCCTCTGTTTCTTTGTCCTCAACACAGCTGCGATGCCAAACGTGTCAAGAATGTGGCACTCTCGCTGCTGCCCATCGTTGGGTGGATGAGGATATACAAAGTGAGACAGTGGCTGCTGAGTGATGTGGTGTCGGGGGTCAGCACCGGTCTGGTGGCGATCATGCAAGGTCAGCATATAGCAGACTGCTAAACCATACCGAAACAAAGTGTTATTCAAGTATTTTGTCAAAGTCTAGACTTAGTGAGTATGAATATAGAAACTTCCCAATATTAAGTTTCTGTAACTGTGACTTTGATAGCTTGTATTCACTCTCAATATGCTTGTTTAGTCGTACAAAATCAGTGCTGCTTTTAGGAAAGCTATCGGGAAATTCAAGTTATTTTTGCCTGAATAACAAAAAATTCTTGAAAAATGTAAAAATTGTAAAATATACTGTCTTTTTCTTTTGGCTACTCCCCCATTGGTTGCCATAGCAGATCATCCCTCTCCACCACCTTCTGTCCCTCTCATCATCCACTGTAACACCCACTGTCCTCATGTCGTCCTTAACTACATCCATGAACCTTCTCTGTGGTCTTTCTCTTTTCCTCCTACCTTGCAGCTCCATCTCCAACACCCTCTGTCCAGTATATCCACTATCTCTCCTCTGCACATGACCAAACCATCTCCATCCTTCCTCTCTGACCTTCTCCCAAAATCATTCCACCTTAGCTGTTCCTCTGATGGTCTCATTTCTTATCCTTTATGACCTGGTCGCACCCAAAGAAAACCTCAGCATCTTCATCTCTGCCACCATCCGCTCAGCCTCCTGTCTCTTAGACAGAGACACCGTTTGTAATCCATATATCATAGCAGGTGTCACTACCATTTTGTAAAGCTTCCTTTTCAATTTAACTGCTTTTTGCCGATTTGAAAGTGCATAAATGTGCACGAAAAGTATTGGACCATTTTTTGTAATCAAGTAAGGTAGTGGGAAGTTTATTGAGTTCCTTGTAAAAGATGTGGGGGAATGTCAAACTGCGTGGCCCTTCAACCAAAACGTTTTCCCACCTGCACCTGTTGGTTAATAAAAACAAAAACTTCACTTTGACAAGAAGATATTTTGCTCAGCAGTAGTAGTGAAAATACGTGTGTGTGTGTGTGTGTGTGTGTGTGTGTGCGCACGTGTGCATGTCTCACTCAGGCCTCGCCTTCTCCATGCTGGCCTCGCTGCCCCCGAGTTATGGCCTCTACACCGCTTTCTTCCCCATGCTCACCTACTTCTTCCTGGGTACCTCTCGACACATATCTGTAGGTATGTGGCACAAATGTCAAAGAACTGCGATGAAGTGTAAAACAAGCACAACTCGGAATTGTGTGTGGCCAGGTTGACTTCCCCTGGACCTCTCTTGCAGGGTCCTTCCCAGTGCTGAGCCTGATGGTGGGAGCCATTGTGACCCGTCTGGTGCCGAATGAGGGCGAGGGGACGCCGGCAAACATCACCGGCTTTGAGGGGCTGAGCATGGATGAGCAGAGAGTACTTGTGGCCTCATCCGTCACCTTCCTCATGGGAATCTATCAGGTACATGTGACTCAAATTATTCCACAAGGTCACAAGAGTAGAGATGGACAGACGGAACCCATCTCCTCCTCTTTCCCTTCCAGCTGGCCATGGGTCTCCTGCAGGTGGGATTCATTGTGGTCTACCTCTCTGACACCCTGGTGTCCGGCTTCACCACAGCCGCTGCCGTCCACATCCTGGTGTCTCAGCTCAAATTTGTGTTGGGATTGGTAGTTCCAGGCATCAATGGTCCACTCTCCATCATATACGTGAGTCCTTGGTTATCAGCACTCCGTTTCTGTGTCCTGGCCCAAATTTAGATACACAGTTAGAGGGTAAGAGGAGCAGAATGGAGAAACAATGCCAACTGCCATGGGGCAAAGTCTAGAGATGTCGTCTGTCATATTTTAATACTTATCACCCTCATTTAAAATTCAAGCCAAAGTTGCGTGTCAAGCGACGTCAGTTACTTTGCCTCCAAACTGGGTCATGACTGTTTATGAGGAGACACATAAAAGTTGACCAGTTGGTAAATGAACTGGTGTGTCTGGTTTTATGGCGATGTGTCACCACATGGCCTAAAGTAGTTCCCAAAGATGTAATGAGAAGCAAAATATCTTTTCCATAATCTCAATAAATGTTGAATATCTCCATATGTAGAAACACTCTATGAGACAATACTTCGCCAATACCTAGCCAATCCTTAGCCAATCCTTAACAAATCCTTAGCCAATCCTTTAGAGCACACTAAATACTTCTGTTAAGTACTTTTGTGCAAGTTTGCCTCTTTATTTTGACATGATTTGTACTCAAATTGAGGTAATGAAAAAGACAACCAACACCAAAACGTAGATCTTTGAAAGAAACTACTCCTTAATGGTGGACTTCATAGTCCTTTTGAGTTTCTGTAGAATATGAGTACCATGTTCTCATCCCACTCATGCAGTGGTATGATGTGACTCTAACATCATGGCTCCTGTTGTGTACGTCACTTTTGCGCAGACGCTGGAAAAGATCTTCACCCAGATCTCCTCAACCAACATCTGCGATCTGGTGACGTCCATCCTCATCATGTCGGTTGTGTTTGTTGTCAAGGAGTTGAACGACGTGTACAAACACAAGCTTCTCGTGCCCATCCCCATAGAGGTTATCGTGGTACGTTGTGCTGTTGTAGTACCAGTGCACGTGGAATTTAAAGCCTTAACCTTTTTCCAACAAACCTTTTTCCATCAGCAAATCCAATCTCCATGTCTTGCCTTTGTTATGTGTTCAATGTCCACACATGCAGACTGTGATTGCCTGTCTCGTGTCCTACATCTTCAACTTTGAGGACCTGTATGGTGTCGCTGTGGTCGGCAAAATGGTTCAAGGGTAAGCCGGAGCTGGACTGCAGACAGTGGAAAATAATTTGGATGTTAAGTTTGAATGTGAATCCAGGTACGAGACGCCCATTGCACCAAACGTGGAGGTCTTCCAGGAGAGTGCGGTGGAGGCCTTCCCCATAGCTATCGTAGGCTTTGCCGTGGCCTTCTCCGTGGCCAAGGTCTACTCAATCAAACACGATTACACCATCGATGGTAACCAAGTAAGTGCAGTTCATATGCTGATTTCCCAAAAAGCACCAGGGTTGGGACACTGCCGGCCATCAGTTCAGTAGTAGTAGAAGACAAAAGGCACACCCTCTCCACTCCCAGATAAAGTTCAGTCAAAACGAAATCAAATCACTGTGCCAATTTTGATGCTTTTATAAGGTCATAAAAAAAGGACATAAGTGGGTCAAACTGACTTTGTTTTTCAGGAACTCATTGCATTTGGGGTCAGCAATGTCTTCGGAGCTACATTCAGGTCCTTTGCTGCCAGCACTGCACTGTCCAGGACGGCTGTGCAGGAGAGCTCAGGTGGCAAAACACAGGTACAAAAAACAATACACAACTGTCCCGTTGTTTGCAGTGCGGCCATTACAATATTTAAAATTTTTTAGTAGGTCAAGCAAGAAAGAATCATTAACATTTACTTTCACCGGTGCAGGTAGCAGGGCTGATCTCCGCCATGATGGCCATGATTGTCACCGTGTTTCTTGGATTTCTGCTGGAGCCGCTGCAGACGGTGAGGTCTCACCTCTGTTTGGAGCATAACAAAAGAACACAAATATGAAAACCTCATAATACCTGACACCAATTTTCCAGATTGCAGATGATTTCTACCACATTATTCAGATGAATGTTAGCATATGGACACAAATTTGACAACATCCTTCGCTTGTTTCCAGTCCGTCCTTGGTGCCTTGGTCATTGTGAACCTTAAGGGAATGTTGATGCAAGTGAGGGAGACAGTGTACCTGTGGAAGAGGGATAAACTTGAATTTGTAAGTGTTGGCGAAACATTTTTTGGGATTTCTATTTTTTTTTTTTACCTCTTCTTGAGGATTTGACCTCCTCTGTCTGCCTGCTTGTGTGCAGGTGGTGTGGATGGGGACATTTATTGGCTCAATCCTGCTGGGACTGGATCTGGGTCTGGCTTTGGGTTTGGGGGTTGAGCTGCTCACCGTTGTCCTCAGGACTCAGTTGTAAGTATTGCATTTATTAGATTTCGGCGATAAGTGCAAACGTCTTTTTGTTTGAAAGTGTAACTCTGCACGTGTCCCCCCAGCCCTCGCTGCTCCGTCTTAGGCAACATTCCTGGGACCGACCTGTACAGAGACGAGAAAGATTACGTGGAGGTGAGTGTGTCAGCACACAGTGGACAGCATCTGCCGGTCATCTGGGTATGAAGGGAAATCTGGCATTCGTCTGGTCTTTTGTGTGCAGACGTACCAACCGAAAGGGGTGAAGATCTTCAGGATTCCATCACCCATTTTCTTCGCCAACATCGACTTCTTCAGAGAAAAGCTTGCACAGGCTGTGTGTGCCGTCTCCTGCCAGCAACACGGTTTAGAAATGTGTGGAGATGATAGTTTTGCCGATAGTGTCTTGTTTCCCCATCAGGTTGGTTTTAACCCTCTCAGACTGCTGAGGAAGAGGAACAAGGCTCTCATGAAAATCAAGAAAATTATGAAGAAGAGTGAGGAAAACTGCGCACAGGTGAGTTGATTGAGACAGAGCTAATAAGAAGAAAACAATCACAGGGAGCTGAGTTAATGGTTAATTTTAGCTAACAGGTGAAAATGTTTGGGGCAGGAACACTCAGAATGTTTTTCTGCAGATCATGGGGACGCCACAAACGGACAAATGTGAGGACGATGTCAGCCCGTGTGACCAGGACAAATCTGGCGATCAGGGAGGAAAACCCTTCCTGATCGACATGGACGGAGAGTGTCCAACTTTCATCGACGTCCCCTCAGCGGACATCCACAGCCTCATACTGGACTTTTCTGCCGTGTCTTTCCTGGATGTTTCTGCTATGAAGGGACTCAGAACGGTATAAATTGTCTCATCAGCAACATTTGACATGTTCAGTGAAAAGACTTTTCACTCGACATGTTTTTCAAATGAATCTGTGTATTTTCCACAGACTCTGAAGGAGTTTATTCGTCTGGAAGTAAATGTTTACATAGTTTCCTGCGATGGTGAGGCTCATTTGCATTCCTCCAATTAGAAAGCACAACGCAGGTAACACGAGGCACCTGTTTTCGCAGCGTACGTCATGGAGAAGCTGCACAGCTGCGCCTTCTTCGACGAGGAGGTAAACACCTCCATGTTCTACCCGACCCTTCACGACGCAGTGCTGCACGTGCTGGACAAACACAAGGACAACAAAGGAAGAGTGGTAGGAATTGATGTTTATTGCTCTACAGTTAGGGTCAGCACCACGCATCTCACTGAATGTTTCTCTTTCAGTTGACAACGACCCGCATGTAGAGGAGCAACCGTGGTGGCAATGTCTGCAGAGACTTGAAGTTTTCAGTTCTTTTTTTTTTTTGTATTCGAACGAACTGCAGCTTCACTGTCTCTGTTCTACGCCCTTCAACTCTCACCTATGTCATTTTATGAAAAGTGCTCAATAAAATTCATTATCTATGCAATATAATGGATTTTGTGTGAATTTTGTCTTGTAATTAACGACTTCTGTGACTTGCAAATTTCCCTTTTTTTCCCGTTTGCATTAGCAGCATCAAAAGAAATGAAATTTAAGAGGTGAGGTTCATCTTGGGAATAAACAAAACCTAAAAACACAACAAAGACACAGAAAGCAATAACAAATGACTTGTCCAACCACTTCAATCAAAATATTAACAAGTTTGGTCCCCAACATTTGACATTTGCACTCAGACATGCACAAAAACACAAATCCTGATGTCACTTGCTCAGGCGAGAGTGCGCAGATGAATTTAACAATGATTTATGAAATCATTTCATACTTCAGAGGTCCAATGTAGACCGCGGTGCCAGTGCCAGCCCTAGGTTATCACATGTTTATGTCCTTTCACAAAAGTGCTGTCATGTTTGTGAACTTAGGCATATCAGGACATCTTTTATAAATGACGCCTTAATAAAAGTAAAATGCCAAATGTCAAAACATTTTGCACCAGGCTGTGTTTCTTTTTTATTGCTTTTCCAAAATAAATGATACATGTCATGTTTTGTAGATGACTTTGTTTTTGTCAAAAGCTGTGGATGCTGGTGTCAAGATCTCAGATCTGACTTGTGCCAACAACACAATCAGTGTCATTTTCTCACATAAAACAAAGATAAAATGGGAATGATGTTAAAAATTTATTGAGACACTTAACGTCTTTAAATGTACATATGCATGAAATTAGCTGACATATATACAGACATATTAACCATGAGCTATTCAATTAAAAAAAGAAAAACAGGGACAACCCAGCTCATCTTGGAGCTTTAGCATGTTCAGTGAGAAGTTCAGTACAGGTAACAGAAAATGTGCACCACATAACATGTTTGTTTTGGGGGAGACAAGAGTGGGAAGGAGGGGTAGTTTTATCAAAATCAAAAAGTTCTACGTCCTGAAACCCTGAGGTTTTACTATCACATTATCCAGACAATTGGTACGGAACAGAGTGACACAGTTTGAACCAGTGCCCAATCCGCTGGCGCGGCAGTTTTACTGATAATATGGCCGGTAGCGGCCCTGGTCTGGATGGTGTGGTCCGGGCATCTGGCCCTGGGGCCCCTGCATCCGGGGGGGCGGGGGGCCTCTGGGTGCAGGCCACATCCCTGGGCTGAGCCCCCCCGGTTGGTTGAATGGCGGGCTGAGGGTGCCCTGGTCTTCGGGGAACTGTTGCATGGAGCTGGGGTAGTGGTGGGG
>OMPJ01015321.1:0-21661 GCA_900312935.1 Carapus acus | reverse complement strand
GAGAGAGAGAGTGAAAGAGAGAGAGGGAGAGAGAGAAAGAGGGCAAGAGGAAGAGAGGGAACAGGGAGAAGGGAGAGGGAGGGAGAGGGCGAAAGTGGGAGAGAGGGCAGAGGGAGGGAGGAGAGAGGGAGAGATGGAGACGGAGAGGAAAGGAGAGGGAGAGAGGGAAAGAGAGAGGTATCACTTTGTTATTCTCTCTCTCTCCTAGGACATGACATGTATTTTTGCTGACATCATCATTTTAGAACACCAATCAAGTGAAATCAAAGGATCAAACTCGGGGTCACAGCAGACACACTCCTCAGCAAAATGACCCCTATGTGTGTGTGTGTGTGTGTGTGTGTGTGTGTGTGTGAGTGAGAGACAGGCAGCAACACAGTAATTTGCCTCTTCCGTCCTGTCATTATGCCCCCTGCAGTCTGACTGCAGATCACTCTGCTCCTCTCTATCGGCCATTAAACATGTTTTCCCGCTGCTGCTGCTGTTGTTGTTGTTGTATTTCAAAGCACCGCCAGCTACTCCACTTTCTCCCGCACTTGCTAATAAAAGTTTAAAAATAAAGCGGCGCTCACCGTGATGAGAATAAATACAAATAACACCTCACTGCTGTGACACCTGGGTCGTTTGCAGCGTTGGCACGTTGCGAAAAACGCAAAAGGGAGGTTAGAATGATTCTTAAAGGGCGTGTAACCAGACGACACGCCTGTTATTTATTAACCACGCCAGCCTGTAAATAAACGGATTAGGCCCAGATTTACAGGGCGGGCCTGCGCCCTGCATTATGGAAGACGCTGATCACATAAGCCATGCTATGGAATACACAATGGGATTATCTGCGGTGGGCTTCCAAAGTGTCCTCCACCCCCAGGCTCCATCCCCAACCCCCACGTGCCCGGTTGAGGATGCACGGACAAACCGCGGCAGACGTTTTGTCGAAAAAGAGTACTTGGACATGGCCGCACGCTGGCCTAATCCCATTAGCCTCTTCTGGGCGGCCCATAATGAGGCGATAAAGGTAATATCCATTACCAACAGCGCTGAGAAAGGAGGAGTCTCCTCCTGCGCTTTTTATCCGGTTAGCCTACTTTCGCTCTGTGCAAATTACAACTTCCAGTGGTGCTCCATTATTTCACTGCCGTCTCTTGCTTTTTAATCAACCCCCTTTTACCAGCAATTATGATGATTTTCATTTTCAAAGTCCCGCCCCAGAGCTCTGCTGGATGTCCTCGCTGTATCAGTGCTGGTGAGGGGTGATGGTGTGCGGGGTAGGCGGATGGCGTGCGGAGGGAGGATGTGGAGTAGTTTTGCACCCATCTCGTCCTTAATGGGAACAATGTGCACAGGGGCTGTCAACATCCCATCCTGCAGTGATTGAAGTATCAAATGAAATCGATGAAATATGAAATTTCAGCGGTGTGACAGTGCTGAGTCCTCGCCGCTCCGGCCAAATCCCCCAGACTGCAGCTAATCCGCCCAAAGCCACACCGGGATTAGCGCAAATGGCGTCGTAGAAACAATTTGAAGACCACCGAGGCATCATTTTGTGGCTTTTCCAACGTGCTAGACTAGGCTAGGCTAGGTTAGGCTAAGGCAGGAGACAAAAACAAAGACAATCCAGGTTTCTGCAGGAACGAGTTTGTTTTCGGCAGTTGAATCGGAAAGTGAAGAAGGAAACGGGTACAACTCACAAATGCTGTGCCTCGTCAAAACCGTTTCTCTATCCAGAAGAAGGCCCTCCACTTAGTAACCTAGCAACCGCCATACTCAACACGGCACCTAACGCAATTCTTAAACTAGCTAAGCCAAGCGCCAGACATAATTATATCTCTCGTCAGCCAATCACAGAGGGCCCTGAGCCATAAATAACAGACTGCTCCCCTACAGAGCAGCACGGCCTGCACCCAAAAGTCAACAAACACTTTCTCCAGTAGTGGCTCTCGCTCGCTATTGGACTTGTCTTGCTTGGAGAAAGGCAATCACAAAGGGGAGAGTGGGAGAGAGGGGAAGGGACAGACAGATAGACAGACGAGGCCTCAGAGGATGATAAAAGATACGACAGAAGAGGAGGAGGAGGACGACGACGACGAGGACGAATACGACGAGGATGACGACGAAAAGAAAGACTAATGTAGCCTGTGATTACTGAGTCATAATGGAGGCTACTGGATGGGATTGTGGGCATGAGCCATGTCATTAAAGAGGCTGTCCAGCGCTTGGAAACCCTACAGGTCCCTCTCTGAAACGCTGGCACGGCTGGAAATGAGACACATGCCGGAATAAGAGAATTCTTGATGTGTTTTGTACGGATGTTGCACCAAATGCCAGGTTGCGGGCTACTACTTTAAAGACGGAGAGGGGACTCGTCTCCTTTTAGCATGTTTTTGCCAAGTGGTGGCGGCAGCGGCACTTTGTGAAACAGCTCAGCCTCGGGCGGCCTTATATTTAGATTTTACGAGCAATATTGAATTCCCCACCCCTGGATATTTTCACGTTGGTGATTTAAGGTGTCAATTCAACGGGGGGCAGCAACTTATGAGCGCAATTACTATCGGGTCGCCTCGCGTGGCAGGAAGAGGCAGAAAAGTTGGCCCCAGGTGACAGGCAAACGGGTTTCGAAATGTGCCTTTGCCCGGGATGCTCAGTAACGCTTCGCTTGCTGCGGGTTGGAGAGGAGGGGGGTTTGGGAATCGACCCAAAACATCAACATCTCATCACCTCACTTGTCACGAAGGCACCGTCACCATGCCGTGACTAAGCCCGTCTGCAGGATGGGTGCTGCTGCCTTCGGTGTTTTCTTTGCCTCTCTTTTTGAGACTCACGGCATTTTTAAAGATCTGCAAAGATGTAATGGCCGCTACAGGCTCACTCATACACATCACCATAAACAAACACATGTCCCAAGTGTCTCCCAGAGCTCTCCCCAGCTGCTCCTTTACCCCTCATGTAGCGCATGGGTCGCCACACGTTGCTGTCATCGCAATTCTGGCCCCTTTCACTCTGGTGGGAAGCTTGAGCTGTGGGCGTTTGTCATTTTTTGGAATTGTTTTGTCAGGAAAATACCCAGATTGGCACTGATGTGCTTAAATCCTCCACCCGCCTTCCCCTCCATGTTTTTGGGGGCCTTTTGTCTGCACTCTGATTCAGCTCCTGTGATTACACGTTAGCTCGTCGCACACAGGATCTCCTGCCTCCGTAATTACAGTTGACAGGTTTGGAAATAAAGTATTGACTGGTAATATTATCCCACGGTTAATCACTGAAAACATGGATCCCAGCTTGCGTTTGAGGGCTGGTCGCTCAAAGGAGCGAGGGGCCGGTTTGAGACAAGCGAAGCAGTGTGTTAGCGAAGCTGCCCATCCTCGCTTGGCTCCCTATTGGGATTCTGGGAGCCTACATTTTCTCGCTTGCCTCAAGGTCGCCAGCGGTGGCAAATTAAATTACTTGTCCTGTATTGTGTTGTTGGCACCAGGTCAAAAGTAAGTTGGTGAAAAAATGATGAGTGCTGGAATTTTTTCGTGAAGGGGAGCCGTGTTTCGTCCTGACCCTCTTTGGTGTCGTGTTTGCGCAGCAACACGACACGGCGAGGAGAGTATGGAATGAAAAGCAGAGCGTTCTGTTCACCTAAATGAATTATTGCCTCCCCTGCCGTCCTTCGGCTTTACCTTGTTGATTATTGGATGACGTCACGTGATTTCGCCTGAGCCGCAACCACAGGACAGTTGATTACGAATATATAGTGCAATGTGTAATACATGCGCCATCTACTGGCGGTCTCCTGAACGACGCGGTAAAAAAAACATCGGCCTGGATGTGTGCAGACTATTTTAAACTCCCTTTTCTCATTTTTAATACTGTCATCCTTGCTGTCACTTCACCGCAACACACACACGCAGCAGGTTTTTGTCGTTTTTACAGTCGCAATATATTTTACAGTCGTGTAGTCTGTCAACATATCTTGTTAGCTGTCAGGGGAATGTCAGCCGAGTGACATCTAACACCAAACTGTGTGGAAAACACAGCTTTGGATGTGCGAGGGGCAAGGTGTGTGTGTTACAGTGTGTACACACACCATAAAAACCGAGGTCAGGACACTGGTCTGTACTTTGTCAGTCACGCTTCGTTGAGTAGTGTAAAAATGCCACACACGGGATAAAACAATTGTGATTCTTACCCCCCAGTCTTAAATATCTGTGTATTGATGTGATGTTACGTCTCCTGTGGTAGAAGTAACGGGCTCTGGCCCGACACGTGAGATTTATTCGACGGGAAGAGCCCGGTGGCGTGAGGGAGGGGAGCCCTGTCACATAAACAGCAGATTGGCATTAATCAGGCTTAGTGCTGCTTCTGCACCCGCACGCTAGAGGGCAGCAGAGCGGCTTCGCCACGGATTCCCAAAGCCATGGAGGTGTACACACACTCATCGGTTACCTGCATCCTCACTATGTGACCGTGTGCGTGCGCGCGCGCGCGCGCGCGCGTTGAGGTCGCACGTTGCAACTGAATCTTTCTACATCGTATTCCAATTAGAACCCCTTGTGAGTTGGGAGGAGGAGCGACTCATCACATTACCCGGACACAGACAATGTCACCGTCCGCCAGCGGCTCTCCCGCCACCCGTTGTTGCTCTGTGTTGACAGAGCTGATGAATATTTCACAGGTGGATTGAAAGTGAGAAAGAACATAACTTTGTCCACCCCATACGCAACTCCGCTGTCAGTGGTTTGGGCGCAGACATCGCTGACCTCCTCCTCGCCGTTGTTATTCCGATGGGATCTCCTCAGAAGTCGGAGGAGGAGCACAAGGTGGGAGCAGATGCTGCTAACTCGGACGACAGAGAGCCGAAACTCGCCCAGGTGATGAGAAAGATGTGCCTGGACATCAGGAGGCTGGAGCTTGAGAATATTGGTCTGAGGAGGACAGCTGGGGCGCATCTACGGAAGAACGCAACGGCCCCCATCCTAGCCACCAGACCCACCAGTACGACTACATGTTTACTCACCTGTTAAGGGACAAGGGCCGCCAGCCTTATCGTGTTAATCGCGATGCTATTACGCCCAAACCTGAACGTTTTTAAAAAAAATCGTGATTAGAGTTTGTAGTATTTTGTCCTTTCTGCCAAGCCGTAGTAGTCCTCCGAATATCGCCGCCCATTTTTTGAAATACACTCTCATTAGGTCTACACTGCACTTGCTTTTACAAGATCGACATAAAGGATCATAATAGACTCCTATGTTTGGTGGGATTTGAATCCCGACCCAGTTACTCTGGCAGGAATCACTAAACATTGTTGATGAGGGCTGAAAATATCTTAAAATGCAAAGTAATGGCATTGCAAGCATTCGATTGAAGGTGCGATACTGCGATTATTTCTCCGATTAATCACGATTTGAAAATGAAAATTATTTGACAGTCCTTGTATGGATACATCTTTTTAGCATGTAGCTGAGGAGTGTCCCTTTGTAGCCTTTTATTTGATATTTGTGTAAACTCACTTTTCTTCCCCCCTCTTCTCGCTCTCTCCTCTTGATGACACAGAGAGCATCATCATGACAGTGAGGAGATATTCTGTGTTCCAGCCCTTGCTCAGCCATCCGGATAGACAGCTTGCAAAGAGGAACTGGCACTGGGATGAGCAGAGAACATCATCAAAAAGCTACAGACTGGATCTACAGCGTGGCCAGCAGGGTCATTTGCATGTTTACTTGACACGCCGGTGTGAGTTTTGAATTCTCACTCATATCAGTGATTGATGTAGATATGACAGGACGGCAATTTGAATGACATGGTCGTAAAAATAAAACGTATGTTTGCCCAACCACTGAATTGATGTATCGTGTGTGTCCTGTTCAGCGTTTATCTTAAATTTGTGTATTGGTTGCTAGTTGACGTCTTAAGAGATTGAAAAAGTTATTGACAATGTAGTTAATTCTCTGCAAAATCGAGTTAATATGTAGTTTCATCAGTCAGTGTTAAAATACTCCTGTGCCATTCATATGGCAAACCTAATAGGTAGCATGCCTAAATTCATCATAGTTACCTTTTTAAAGCATCGATTCAGCTTTATTGATTGATCAATTGAATTCCAAAATGTTTCAACATTAGTGCTGAGGTTTTTTTAAATTTCCCCCCTACGGTCTGTCAGTTTGAAAGCAATCCTCACGCATAGTAACTATGCCTACGCAACTACGCCTGAGTATCCACCACAGTATCCAACATTTTGGTCTGTGATCCTCGGATATGTTTCAGGAAACTATTTCCATTTTGGAACATAGCAGCCGGGATTTGCATCAGAGCATTAGGAGACTGTGCACTGATGGAGAGCAGCGAGGTGCGGCTCCCCAAGGCTGTTAACTATTTCATGTGATTGAGGTCAGTTTGAGTTTCGTCTACATTGCACCACACTTACCATGGCAGAACATTGTAATAGAATCAAAAGTGATCACCAATTCAAGAAAGAAAGTACAACAAAAACACATCAACAAACCCCACTTCATTTTTTAACATTGACAAAGCAAAAGTTCTGATCCTGGACAGTTTGTCACATACAGTCACATTCTGCTGCTCTCCTATTTATACCCTTTTAAATGTACCGGAATCAGCACTCATTGTAACTTCGTTACACAATGTGAATTGTTGTGGTGACAATAAAGATTCCTGATACAGTACCCTGATATGAAAATGATACCTGAGGGGAGAAAATGTAAGAGGAAGAAGAAATCTGTAGTGACAGTGTCTTTGAAATGTTGTTCTCTGTGATGACTTATGATTGATAGGTTTTGCTTACATCAGGGCTTATTCATCTAGTCCAGGGGTGAGCAAACAGCTGGGCACAGGGGCCATACTGACTTTCAAATTTCGACAGACGGGCCATGTCAGCAAAAGGTGCAGACTTATCAAAGACAAACAGAAAAAAATCAGGACAGTGTTAAACTATGTACCTGTAAGTAGGATCAGCTTTATTGTTCACTCATCTTTGCTGCATCAAAGTCTCGTGTTAGTTTTGTTGCTGTAGTTTTGGTTGTTTGTTTTGAGTACAGTCACCATTGTGAATTCTGTGCCAATCTTTGGCGGACTTGAGCAAGACGGCCATCGGGCCTGATGGGGCCCACAGATTGTAATTTGCACACCCCTGAATGAGTTCATTGTTTTTGTTTTTTTTCTTGTTTCTTTTTGTCCTAATAATGAGTGACATTAACACGTTAATAGCCTGAGGATTAATTATTTCTAATTGTGATCCAGTTCAAAGCAACTGCACCAGCTACTGTGAAAAAACTATCACCGAAATATATCATCATCCGACTTCTCTACTTCTTAGCAATATTTCCTTCAACGAAACTTGAAGTTTAAATGAAATCGTCGAAGTGAGCAGACCTGTGGCTCGAACCTGTCGCGTTCGCGCGCTCTTGCTCTCGCGAGACTTCGGCGTTGCGCAGTGGAGAAGCGTCCGCCATCACCGCAAACTGAGAGCTAACATTAGCGCCCCCCCTCCAAAAAAAAACCTCCGACAAGACAGCGAGTGACAGCAGCATAACAGCCCCGGTTCGACCTCACGCACCGGGGGTGTAGAAGGTCACACAGCGTCCCCCCTCTGCCACTTTTTTCCTTGGCTCGTGACGCCAACCAGCAGTAACCTTTCATGTAGCCTTTTAAGTGAACTTCGACGAAGGCTAAAGAAATCATGTCCAACCTCAAAGTCGGCACGAAGAAGGACGCCAAGATGAGGATACGAGCCTTCCCCGTAAGTACGCACACCGGGCCCGGGGGCCAAGCAGCAACACCCGGGGCTGACAGGGGAGAGGAGGACCTGGGTGATGAGGGGGAGAGGATAGCCAGCTAGCTAACCAAGAAACCCGTGTCATTGTGGGTTAAAATGCCTCCCACCTCCTCCCACTGTGTACTAACTCATGCAAGTGTAGATTTTAGGCTCGCTACTGAGCCTTAAGCGTAACCGGCATTAATTTCTTTTGTGGGGGCAAATGGTAGGTTTTGCAAGCAAAGTTGAGCGGTAATAAGCTATCAACCAGCTAGTGGCTGCGGGGAGTAGCGGGCCGGTAGCAGTTAGCTGACGCGGAGATATGTTCTCTAAACATATCTAGGCCACCTAAATATATAAACACAGCATAGGTAAACACTGTATATATTAACACTACATAAGCATCTGTGCGTGCTTATCCACATTTAACCCCCATAAAAACATGTATAAACTTGATCTGATAAATACC
The DNA here is from genome assembly GCA_900312935.1 of Carapus acus. Lineage (NCBI taxonomy): Eukaryota > Metazoa > Chordata > Actinopteri > Ophidiiformes > Carapidae > Carapus > Carapus acus. Next base: position 13,439 of record OMPJ01015321.1, on the reverse strand, counting down.
CTGCATCCAAATACTGCGTGTTGTGATAAAGCTAAGAACATAAAGTTTCTCCCGAAATGTACATAGATAATACTTTTTATTTGATACATTTCCGTCATCCGCTATATAAAGTGTCGTAACATTTTCAGGTCAGCTTGTTTGTACGTGTCAGCGAAAGCTGCGATGTAGTTGAGTTTAGCTAAATAATCATCTTATTTATTCCCCTTTGTTGGTCCATGGTGAAGTTCTGCCGATGTTGATTGCAAGGGTTTGATGCAGAAGTCGATCTGTTATTTATCTTGTGCAAGTGTTTGACAATCTGACACAATAAAAACGCCATCATGATGACAAGTGCACACACCAACGCTGCTAGTCAGCTGGTTCTTCACAGGAAGAATCAGAAATTATCTGAATTTATCACCCACTTCTAGGCAGGGACAGAAACTAGAAAAATAGATAAAATCGATGATAAACTAATATATATAATGTAAAGGTAATAGATAGAAATGGAAATATCACAGTATAGGTCTGCATGTAGCGTAAAGTCTCCCAGCAGCTCCCAGTCTGATTGTTGTACTGTATATTTTGCTGCCCCTCTGCTGAATTTGTTTCGTGCCAAGAATGATGTGGTGCAATTTTAATGCAAATAGTTATAACAGCGTCCTGAATTAGGAATAATATAAAGACACATGCACTCATGTTGGTCTCCATGTTTCCAAGTGTGTGCTACTTTAGGCTTGTTAGCATCATGGCCTAGTGTTGTTGCTTAACAGACGTCTTGGTTTGGAATACTGCTGCATGTTGAATGTTTGTGTATACGAGTGGGTGGTTGTGTGTGTGTGTGTGTGTGTGTGTGTGTGTGTGTGTGTGTGTGTGTGTGTGTATAGACAGGGAGGGAGAGAGAGAGAGAGGATCGGGAGCTTTCATGCACATGCAGGATTATAGTTTCTGTACCTTCTGGGACAAACCCTGCTTGATCTTCTTACTGTAATGTGAGAACTTCTCAGCAAGAGTCCAGCTTGTAATCATGGTATTATCAGGTTCTCATCAAAGAGATACTGCACTTTCTTCATGATGATACACTTAATAAATGCACAACCGTCATATTTGTAAGGTTTGCCTGTCACATCAACAGATTACAGGCCTTACATTATTCTATGTTGATTGTATGTCTTTTGTAATGGTTTTAGTACACTTGCACTGCACACGTTGTAATTTGTATGTCTCCCAACATGTGGCCCCAATATCCTGAATGAACTCCTGAAGGGTAACCTTGGGGAAAAAAAAGCTCCATTCAGCTCCTCAGTCTGCCTCACACTGCACCTTCTGTCCCTCCCAGATGACGATGGATGAGAAGTATGTGAACAACATCTGGGATCTCCTAAAGAATGCCATCCAGGAGATCCAGAGGAAGAACAACAGCGGGCTGAGCTTTGAGGAGCTGTACAGGAACGCCTACACCATGGTGCTCCACAAGCATGGCGAAAAGCTCTACACAGGCCTGCGGGAGGTCGTCACCGAGCACCTCATAAACAAAGTACAACGCCTTTTGTCTCACAAGAGATGTTATGATAACAAATCTTAAACCCCCAGCAAAGTTTAAGCATTTTAATGCCTGCAGTAAAAGCTGATGATCAGTGAAATCTCTTTCACCTTACAGGTGCGGGAAGACGTCCTAAACTCTCTAAACAACAATTTTCTACAAACTCTGAATCAAGCCTGGAATGACCATCAGACGGCCATGGTGATGATCAGAGACATCCTCATGTACATGGTGGGTATTTATGCTTGACTCGGCTCTTTTTGCGTGTTTTGAGTCTAAAGGAAGAGGATTGTTAGAGCACTTTTGGACGTTTGGCCTCCTGCATGCCACGTTGGACACCCTTGCACCCACTCCCCTCCAAGCCTTGCTGCTAGAGGATATCTGGGCAAAAATGTCTGCACCAGTCACTGTTGGAGTGGTTGATTCAGTGTAAATGGCAGCGAGTCCAGAGTGTTAACATGGTTTTGTGTGTGAGAGTTGATGAGAAGCCTGCACAGGATAAACAAAGTCTGTGTAGGGTTTACCGCAACTACACAGCCTCTTCCAGCGTTCTCTTGTTTTTTTTTGTTTGTTTGTTTTTTTTTGTTTGTTTTTGCCATCCCGCTTGCACCCCAGACAGTTGGCGTTCTGTTGCCTACCTGCTGGAGACCCAGCAGGGATTTGAGAAGAGAGCAGCTTTCCTGTTGGAGGTGACCGTTGGCTGTTGGCAGAGCCAGAAGGGCTGCTGTTCCCTCCCCTGCATCTTTGCTGAGCGGCGTGCCTCTCCGTCCCTTTGGTTGCCAAATTGTTCCTTCCTTTGGTCATGGCTTGTTTGTATAATGGTCTTAAAGTGGTTTCAGGTTTGGCGATGAGTCTCGTAAGAAATCTTGTTTACAAATCAGTTCAGCTTTATTAGGGTTCGGCAGACTATGGGCAGCACCGCTGAGTTTGTCCATGTTTAATTCAGATGTATCAACACACCTGTCACACCTGCATTTTTATTCAGTATTCAGGGTGAAATACTGCAGTGAATACTCTTTCCCTCTTTTTTTCTACGCCGCAAGTTGACTGCAACGACAACTGCAACAACAAATCCCCACATTTTTCAGGGGATTTCAAATGAACAACACAACTCTCAGATCCGATAAACAAGCAAGATATTCTGCAGTGTTTATGTGGCCAAAAATAGCACAGTGCTGATCTTTTTCAACACCTCACTCCTTCATGCAGGTTCTGGTGGTGCTACTTACCAGCTGCATTAACCACGCCAGTGAATTTAACCTGATGCGCGCGTGTCCTCTCAAGTGCGTGTTTGTGTGTGTATTAACAGAAGGTAATTAGAGAAGGTATCTGTCGCCACATTCAGCATTTTTGTCTGATCCAGACCATGACACAGGTGCATGTGGGTTTTATTTTTATTACTGGATTGCATTAGCTAATGTCACTGGCACCCGGGTTGATCTATTTTGTTCCGTAGAACCATGTGCACAGGACATTGGATTCTTAAGATAAATCTGTATCGTTTTCTTCTTTCTTGCTTCCATGGATGCAGGACCGGGTTTATGTTCAGCAAAATAATGTGGAGAACGTGTACAACCTGGGCCTCATCATATTCCGGGACCAGGTGGTCCGATACGGCTGCATTCGAGACCACCTGCGGCAGACCCTGTTGGACATGATTGCCCGCGAGAGGAAGGGAGAGGTGGTCGACAGGTAAGAGGGGCCATTCATGCCGAAGAGGGCTGCTTTGTGCATCAAAAAACTATCTAACAATTCAGACCTTCCAAATGGAATCAAATCAGACCATTATGCGTTAAAATAGCAATTATAGCTTGTGCTACTTAGTCCCTTTTGCATACCTTCAGTTGGCTGCAGAAACAGCAGCTTTCACTCAGTGGATTTGAAAGCTGTCTTTTCTGCATCCTTTTTGTTCATATGGACTTCAAAACATCTTAAAATGCGAAAGAAATGGATTTGCATGCAATTGTAAATGTGATTGATTGCCATCGATTGCGATTTTTGACAGCCTCGGTCTTTCGTTTTTCCTGTTTGCAGAGGGGCAATCAGAAACGCCTGCCAGATGCTGATGATTCTGGGCCTGGATGGCCGGTCCGTGTACGAAGAGGACTTTGAGGGCCCGTTCTTAGACATGTCGGCTGAGTTCTTCCAGGTGGGTTTTGCCGGTTCACTTCACATCGCAAATGTCCACAAAGAAAGCATGCTCGTTTCCTCGTCCAGATGGAAAGCCAAAAGTTCTTAGCAGAGAACAGTGCCAGCGTGTACATAAAGAAGGTGGAGGCCAGAATCAACGAGGAGATCGAGCGAGTGATGCACTGCCTGGACAAGTCGACCGAGGAGCCCATCGTCAAGGTGGTGGAGCGAGAGCTCATATCCAAACACATGAAGACCATCGTGGAGATGGAGAACTCCGGGCTGGTCCACATGCTGAAGAACGGAAAGACAGAAGGTGAGGACATCGTGGCAGGTTTGCATCCCTCCTTAGAGTGCCACCAGCTGAAGTGTCCCTTTGTCCTCTTGCCTCCTCGCAGACCTTGCTTGTATGTACAAGCTCTTCAGTCGTGTGCCAAATGGCCTGAAGACCATGTGTGAGTGTATGAGCTCCTACCTGAGGGAGCAGGGCAAGGCGTTGGTGTCGGAGGAGGGGGAGGGCAAGAATCCTGTGGACTACATCCAAGTACGACCATCTTGCACGGCAAATCCATTATCTTGGGTATGGTGGCATTGCTGTGCTGTCGCTGAATTTCGTTTGGGACGTTCTCCATAGGGCCTGCTCGACCTGAAGACACGATTCGACCGCTTCCTCCTCGAGTCCTTCAACAATGACAGGCTTTTCAAACAAACCATTGGCGGAGATTTTGAGTACTTCCTCAACCTCAACTCACGGTCGCCAGAGTATCTCTCGCTCTTCATTGATGACAAGTTGAAGAAAGGAGTCAAAGGGGTGCGCAGGCATCTTGCTCACATCTCAAAGCAGGTCAGGCTAAATTGCTTCATGTGTGTGTGTATAATGCTCCGTTCCCTGCAGTTGACGGAGCAGGAAGTGGAATCCATCCTGGACAAGGCCATGGTGCTGTTCAGGTTCATGCAGGAGAAGGACGTGTTTGAGCGATACTACAAGCAGCACCTGGGCCGCAGGTTGCTGAGCAACAAGAGTGTGTCGGACGACTCGGAGAAGAACATGATCTCCAAGCTAAAGGTGAAGGGGAACTTTGGGAAATGGAGGAAAATGTGATTAGATCCTCCCACAACACACACACACACACTCACTCGCTTACGGCCTTTGGTTTTGCAGACGGAATGCGGTTGTCAGTTCACTTCCAAACTGGAGGGGATGTTCAGAGACATGAGCATCTCCAACACCACCATGGACGAGTTCAGACAACATATACAGTCTACAGGGGTGAGCTGTGCTCGCACACACACACACGTACACACACACGTACACACACACACAAATGATCCTCAATCCAAGGAAAGCGCACACAGCAACACATCAGACCTCTGCGCTGTGCTTCCGAATTCAGGCTTCACTAGGTGGCGTCGACCTCATCGTCCGAGTCCTCACCACTGGCTACTGGCCCACACAGTCGGCCACACCTAAATGCACCATCCCCCCCTCGCCCAGACACGCCTTTGAGGTGTTCAGAAGGTAACAGACGTGAATTTCCTATTTTGACTCAATGTTTTTGCAGCACAGCGGATGTGAAGACGGAAGACATTTTGTGTGTGTGTTTGTGTGTGTGTGTGTGCGTGTGCGCACAGGTTTTACCTGGCCAAACACAGTGGCAGACAGCTCACCCTGCAGCACCACATGGGCGGCGCTGACCTGAACGCCACCTTTTACGGAGCCGTGAAGAAGGTTAAGAAGACGGAAAAAGTCCTGGAGTTACGGTTTGGAAACCCTCCTTGCTACCATAACAACAACTTTGTCGTTTCCGTCTGCAGGAGGACGGCTCGGAAGTTGGGGTGGGCGGGGCCCAGGTGACGGGGTCCAACACACGCAAGCACATACTGCAGGTCTCCACCTTCCAGATGACCATCCTCATGCTCTTCAACAACAGAGAGAAGTGCACCTTTGAGGTGGGGAGTACATGAAGAGGCACCCTCTCACCTGCTTTCACGAGATAGCTGGTGTCCTCTTGGTCATCATCTGCCGCTCATCCACAGGAGATCCAGCAGGAGACAGATATTCCTGAGCGGGAGCTGGTGAGGGCGTTGCAGTCACTGGCCTGCGGGAAGCCCACGCAGAGAGTCCTTACCAAGGAGCCAAAATCCAAGGAGATCGAGAATGGCCACGTCTTCACCGTGAACGACCAGTTTACCTCCAAACTGCACAGAGTTAAAATCCAGACAGGTGCGTTTCCCCTCAGCCGTGTTGCAAGTCGGGCCCAGAATGTCGCCTGACGCTGGGCTCTCTGTCCCATCTCTGCAGTTGCTGCTAAACAAGGGGAGTCGGACCCCGAGAGAAAAGAGACGCGGCAGAAGGTGGACGATGACAGGAAGCACGAGATCGAAGCGGCCATTGTTAGAATTATGAAGTCCAGAAAGAAGATGCAGCACAACGTCCTGGTCGCAGAGGTTCGCTCAGACTCGCACACAAACGTTTACCCGTCCGTTTTGAGGTGATGCTCATCGTGGCTCGCTCTTCTGTTTCAGGTGACCCAGCAGCTCCGTGCACGTTTCCTCCCGAGCCCCGTGGTCATCAAGAAGCGTATAGAAGGACTAATAGAGAGAGAGTACTTGGCAAGAACACCAGAGGATCGCAAAGTGTACACCTATGTGGCATAGACGGAGGAGGAAGAGAAAGGAGAGCAGTGGGATTCGGCTTTTTCCTTTTGGACTCGTTTCGCATGGACTGGAAGCTTCTCCCTAGAGGAATACTTGGAGCCGGACTGACTGTCCCTCACAAAAACTCCACAAAACACAAATTGGTTGAAGTGGCAGTTGGGCGGGCAGGCAGGGGATTATCATCAGAAACTAAAAGAACCCATTGGATTTTTAAGATTATTATTTTCTAATCTGGCCCAGTCTTCCTTGTTCTCTGTGAGTTTTAACACGGATGGATCCAGCTTCGAGCTGTTCACTGTTTTACCCTCATAGAGATCAATCCTGCAAAGAATCCCTTGGGAAAATGTGAATGCACCACATTATTTTTTTGTTTCAATACTGTAAATGAAATGATAAAATTATTAAAAGCAGCAAATGTGGATTGTTACAAAATGGAAATAAAAACATTGAGTATTGATGCTCAGCGATGGCCTTTGCACGTTTATGCCATTGCTGATAGAAAGGGAGAGGAGAGTTGATCTGCTAAGTTTTTATTTGCCATTATAGCCACATTTGATAAAGATGACCTGCTGTTTCGGGGCTTGCAAACTGCTGATGTGGTGGCTAGAAATCACATTATTGTCTTAATGTTCAGCCAGCACTCGAGGGAGCAGTATCCAAACACGCTGGCCTCCCTCCATCTCTCTCTCTCTCCCTCCCACACGAACACGTCAGACAGTAACAACAGCCCCGGGTACATTAAACCCTGTTTACAGATTTAGAACATGAGCATTTGATCTAAATAGACAAACGTTTGCTTGAAGCCACCGCGAGCCAGATGACTCGTCTCGTCAAGTGAATCAGTGCCTGGTGATATTTGCAGTCAACATCCATTTGGCAACACAGATTGCACCAGGTGGCGCAGAGCTGCACAACAGTCCAAACGTCCAAAGCAGAATTAATGAGGTGAGTGAGACAATGCAGAACGCTTGTGTTACTGTTCCATATCATAATTATTAGAGCTGAATGCTCTGTTTACGTCGGATGCTGAGAGGCGTCACACAATGAGGCACTCCCGGGCCGACTTGGCCAGAGTTTCCAGCTGGGTCATGAAGTTTTGGACCTCCTCAGGAGAACTGCGGGTCCAAGCCAGGGGAAGGTGAGCCGGAACAGGTTTACGATCTGCAATGCCGGTTTTCTGGTCAGAAAATGATGATCTAGCGAGGGAGAGCGAGAGAGGGGTTCCAGCTGTCCGCCCACCTTGAAAGAACTGCCCGTTGGGCGTCCTGGTCGCCGCCTTGGACACAGCTAGCCACACCACGGTGTCGGCACCCTGCTCGGCTGTTCGCAACCGCTCTCCCATCATCTGGTGGAACTGAGGCATTGATGCAGAAACAGCTGGGAGGGTTTGGGGGGGTCCGCAGGGAAATTAATAGAACCAACAAACACAAATGAGAGGAAATACAGAGTCAGAGTGCAGCAATCAAACTGTGGTAATTAATAGTCAGGAGTAATTTTTTGGCTTTTAAAGCTCAAGTTAGCGAGGCGATCAGGCTGCCAGGCCATTGTGACGCAGCACCTGGTGTGTCAGCCCATCCAGGGTGCATGGAGGAGAAGTGGATGAGTGGGTGAGCCTTGGCCCATTGCTCCGTCAGCACTACCTGCTGCCTCTGAGGGGAAACAACAACCCGTCAAAAGAGCCTCGCCTCCTCCTGTTGCGTTTGAGGGAGATGAATGTGGGGAGCAGCTCAGGGTCCGGCCTCAACCACCTTATTCTGGGCGTAGACCATGGTGCCGTCAAAGTGGCCCCTCCTCCACTGGAGGTCTGTGTCTCTGAGCTTCTGCACCAGCATTCCCCCGGAGGTGACGGTGATCTGACCGGAGAGAGAAGGAAGCTTTCTGCTGCTCCTACATAAGCATGCTTGCATGTGTATGTATGTGTGTGCAGATGTGTATACACACCACCCTCGGGTCCCGGCTACTCTGAAGAAGTGGGATGAGACTCTGGGTGAGGACGTAGACGCCTGGATGGAGGGAAAGGTCAAAGTTCAGCTCAGTTGAGACGCCAGCATTGGCCAGTGGAGGTACTTCTTTCCACCAGGACGGTCTCACCCATGGTGTTGGTGGCAAAGTTCTTCTCCAGACCCTCAGCGTTCAGCTCTCGCTGGTGGATCATGCAGCCGGCGTTGTTTATCTGGCAAGCAGCAGAACAAAGTTATCAAAATAAAGATAACATTCCCCTTTTCTTCTCCTCTAAACCTGTTGCGCTGGAATGTCATCAAAGGTAAATATCTATCCCCAAAACTGATATTTTACAATAACAAGACACAGAGGTTTTGGTTTATAATTCAAAGTTATATCCTTGTGTTCAAAAGGCTTTCAAAGTGCTACATTCAAAATGACAATACATTCAAAATGTCTAATGAAATCGTTGCATTTCCAACAATGCTTGATGAGCGTAAAATGTATATAGATGGAAACGTACCAACACATTTAAAGAGGTATTCTGGCTCTTGAACGCCTCAGCAAACTCCCAAACCTTCCGTGTCTCCGACATGTCAACAACGTGAACGTGAACCTCCTGAAATGATCGAACATAACTCACAAATACACAAACATCCCACATTCTCTCCCTGCCCGGGGCCTCTGACCTTTGACCTTTGACCTTTGGACACTGACATTCAGAGACTAACCGTGTTCCTCGACTCCTTGACGATCTCGGCTCGGGCGTCCTCGGCTCTGTCTTTGTTCCGACACACCATATGGACGGTGCCCCCTGGGGGATGACACACACACATCTTCATCACATATACCTCTACAAAAGTGCTCCATCTTGTCGTTTCCAATGCTCCACCTTTCTTGGCTATGGCCATGGCAGCCGCCTTGCCAATACCGCTGTTGGCCCCGGTGATCATGAAGGACCGGCCCACCACAGAAACCTCCAGATCTTTGGCCTCAAAGTGTTTGGATGCTGCTTCATATCCAGCCCTAATGAGAGGACACGGAGGGGAAAATGGACCAGTTTGGTAGTATTTGGTCCGTTTGGACACATTAGTGTCAGTATGGCATCATGTTTCACTATCTTGTGCAGGTTTGTCGATGAAAACGTTGCGAACGCAGATGTACACAAACTAGATGAAAAAGAGGTTAAGTTACATAATGCTCTGATTTGTTTCAGCACACAAACCAGTGGACACACCCAGGCTATGTAGATAATCTGCTAAATGGCAAATTCCTCTGGACTTTGTCCCAAGTACCGTGGTGCTTTCACCTAAACCTTAAGAAATGCATGTTTGGTATAGCAAAAACAAACTAACTAGCTCACATTATTCATTTGTGTCTTTAAAAAGCTCTGCTGTGAATGTGAGTGTCATCCACAACACTCTACGGCCTCAATGAGGGTATTGTGAGAGAGGCATAAAGAGTGTTAGTGTTAGTGTCTGTGTGCGTGTGTTTGTGTGTGTGGAGCAGAGAGTGCCGAACACTCATGAGACCTTTTAAATTTTTCACATTTTTAAAGGCTCTGAGCCTTAATAGATGAGATTATAGTAAGGAGGCAGCATATAATGTTCATTTTCACAATTCCGATTGAAAACACACCGAGCACAGCTGATAAGCAAAAATGTTTCACGCGCGCGCGAGCGAACACATACACAGAGAGTGGACTGACCTTGTGTATTCGTGGATTCCTTTCATAAACCAGATGAGATTTCGGTATAGAGACATGTCCTCATTATAAATTGCAGAATCCTCCCCACACACAAGCCACCCTCACACCCACACACGTAACAGTTGCAGTTGAGGCGACGTCGGCACACAAACTCGCACTGACAACAACACTACCGCCCCCTATCGGCACGGCATGGGAGGTTTTCAACTGATAAAGTTTTTCTGACTTTGAGACATCGCACATTGGAGTTAGAAAAAAGCAAAACAAGAAAATCTGGCAATCGCACTTTTTAATGACTCCTCCATTCATAACACAGCGGTGACGTCGGGGCGATACTCCGGTTGAAGGGGGCGGGTCGCTATGGGTCACATGTGGCCCATAGCGACCAATCACATGGCGTCAAACCGGCGATGACGTCAACAGGAGGAGTTGGCGAACTTGCTCCGCGGAGTAACCGCAGCAATGTCCGCCGAGGGGTTAGCTGACCCTCTCTGAGGGCGAAACCTGTCTTGTCTGTCATCATTTCACATATTTCCCGTCGTTTGGGACTGCTTTCAACATGGTAAGTGGAGATTCTTGCGTGTTTTTGTCGGTAGCGGTGTCTCTCCGCCTCACCTGTTGCACCTGTCGTCCGTGACAGAGGTGATAGGAGCCAAACAAAGTGAGTAATTCGGCTTCTTCGGCCAAATTTTCCCGTAGTTCTGCTGTCGCAGGAATTTAGGCCGTGTTTTTTAGTTTTTTGTTCGTGTATAGTTCCGCAAATTAACGTTTGTGTGGAGTCGGAAGTCAGGTGCGCTTCCGCCACCTGTTGGAACGGACAAACAGGTTCCGGCGCTTTGAGGCCTGCTGGATACGAATTATCTTTATCTTCATCTTCATCTTCATCTTCAACATCAGCAGTATAACGCTCTAACCTGTTTTTCCTTCTCCTCTTTATTTATTTTTTTAAGCATATATGTATCTTTACTGTGTGATTAATTTTTGCATTATTTTGCACATCATAGATAGTTTACTATAGTGTTGTATAGCTGCTTATGATAACACGTCTTGTTTTATCGTCATGTTTTACATTTTTAACCTTGAAGTAATGTTTTGCTGTGTTTTGTTTTCAGTTTAAATTGCTGTTGAAATGGGGAAAAAAGAGAGACAGAGAAAAAACTAGCCTCAGCTTGCTGACATGCAAATTGAGTTTGTCCTCACCTGTAAATCCTTTCAGTTTGTTTTTATAGCAGATCTTCGAGTGCCGCCCTTGAACAAACATCGTGGCTCAGGAGGTAGTGGCTCTGGTGTGCTAGCAATTAGAAGGCTGTGGTTGGACTCTGGCTAATCATCTATATGTTTATGCTGATCATATGACAATTGCAATAAAAGCTTCATTTGTCCCTCTTGAAAGTACAGCTACAGCCCAGGTTACTTCATTCAGATAAACTTTTCACATCCAGCGTTAATTGGACCAGATTCTCCTCTGTGCTATTTACAACAATTTTACTACTCATTTTACTCCTTTTCCGTGGAAATGTCAGCACTTGAAATATGTATTGATGTTTTCTAATGAAAGCAACAATCGGAGGAAACCTTTCGGGGAGGGACTTCCTGGAGCTGAACCAGGGATTAACAGGGGATATAGGAGTGAGGGTCAAAAGTCCAATCAAAGATGTCCACAGCTAGGAAACACATTCTCCAAACATCCGCGAGCAGACTTCTGAAGCTCCCCCGCACTAGCAAAGGAAACAAAAAACGTGCAGAGGTCATTACTTTGCTCCTGTCAGCGTTTTTCCGCTGAAACGTCGACAAGTGTAACACTTCAACCAAACAACTCAAACATCAGTTTCCAGGGATCGACACAGTGTTATTCATTCCGATTTGCTCACCCTCTGGTGGACACAGGTCACATGTGCATTCCTGTGCGTGACAGGCAGTGGGATAGGGAGAACCTGCTCTTCATCTTCACAGTCCGTGTCTTCATATTCTCTCCCGTCTCTCTGCCTCAGATGCGCTTCCTGCTCCTCTTCAGCCGGCAGGGGAGGCTACGGCTGCAGAAGTGGTTTACCGCCATCCCGGAACGCGACAAGAAGAAGATCGTCAGGGACATGACCACCATGGTGTTGGCCCGGCAACCACGCTCCTGCAACTTCATCCACTGGAAAGACCTGAAGGTGGTGTACAAACGGTGGGTACTGCCTGTGTCTGAGGGGCTGCGTTGTGTGTTTTAATTGTATTTATTTGTGAGATAATGGATGGCAGATCCTCTCAGTTCAGTAGACTGCTGGGATTGATGCTGAACTGGTGCAGTTAAGTTAAACGATGGCCGTATTTTTTTATCGCCACTTTATCCCCCTCACAGCTATGCTAGTCTGTATTTCTGCTTGGCGGTGGAGAACCATGAGAACGAGCTGCTTGCCCTGGAGGTCATCCATCGCTACGTGGAGCTCCTGGATAAATACTTTGGCAATGTATGTCGACCCCCAATCACCTTTAAATGATGTTTAACTCTTATTTCATTTTGTTTGCTACAAGTAGCCTAATTGTTTTATGACCATGTTTATGACCATACAAGCTGAATTCTCATCTCAACTTACCTTTACCTTACCTTTCCTTAATTTCGTTGTGCCATGACTCTTTTGGTATGTTGCACAATGACAATAAAAGCATCCTATTCTTACTTTACCTTAACCTCTCTTACCCTCACTTATCCTCACCTACCCCCCTTTTACTCCCTCCTTCCCTCTATATCAGGGATGTCAAACTCATTTTCACTGAGGGCCACATCAGCGTGGCCATGGCCTCCATGGGGCCAGATGTCAATGGCAATTATTAAGGAAGTATAGATGTAATTTAATGTAAAATGTCTCAACTCATTTAGAAATTTCTAATATCATCACTTTTTTACTTATTCAACGTATAAATATCCCATTTGAATAGATGTAAAAATATGTCAGGGCTTTGCTATTATTCTGTGACAACTCTTTGTATTTTATCAGGAAAAGATACCTGACTAACAATCAATCAACGAGTCAACAACCTGGTTCTTTTCTTCCTTTCTTGATAAGCTGACATCCTAAAATGTGTGTATCTGGTCATGGCACAGCTGCCATCACTTTTAACAGTAACATGATCCACCTGCACCACCTTTGGGAGATGTAGTTTTTGAGTCAATGCACATTTAAATGGGGGAGATTTACATTTAAATGCATTGGGCTCCATTTGGCCTGTGGGCCTTGAGTTTGACACTGGTGGTATATTGAAACAGTTGCTCAAGAGCTTTCGGGCCACATAAAATGGTACCGCGGGCCGCATTTGGCCCCTGGGCCTTGAGTTTGACGCCTGTGCTCTATATCTTCCACATATGTTGACCATACCATATCATACCCTAACCAACCCTACACAAACAAACAAACCCAACTCTAACCTATCAACCGACCAACCAAATGTACCTAACTGAACCTTGCCTTGCCTTACCCCACCCCACTCCATCCCACC
>OMPJ01015320.1:0-41451 GCA_900312935.1 Carapus acus | reverse complement strand
TGGAGGGGGGCTCTGCACTCTCTCTCCCTCAGCCGTGGGATGTGATGTCAGGATTCCGGCTCTGTTGGTTCAGGCTAGGTTGAAGGAATCAGGCTGCAGCGGAGAGAAAGTGGAATGGAAAAGAATATTAGCAGAGAGACTGACAACAGTCAATGAACAGTCAATGCAAAATGACAATGAAAGCTTTCTATTCTAGCAGACAGCTCATGTTTTATCTGAATTTGTCCATCTTAATGTGTTATTTAAATCTGGGAAACTATCCCAGCGAAGGTGATGCGACGATATACAGTTGGTGTTCACACAATGTATAAATTAAAAAGTCTTCCATCAAAGAATTTATTTTCTGTGTCATCCAGTGATCCATCTTCCCACAGGGATCATTAGTTCTTTCCCCGATGTTCCCCCGGTAAAGAATATGGCGCCCGTCATGCAAAATGACCCACAAGAGGCATGCGATCCATCCCGGATTCACCGTATGACATCGATAACGAGGCTAAAAGAGCAGAAATGAATCAAACACAGTCAGCGCAGGACCTCCTCCGGCTCCAGGTGCAGCACCTATTCTGTTTCAGACAGAGGTCACTGTCATCCTCTCTGAAGAGGGCCGAGGGGGGTGGAGAGACAGAGCGGACGGAGGACAGGACCCTTCAGCGTCTCTCTGGCTCCACAATGAGCCGCTTCTGCTGTGGCTAAACGGCGGGCCTGTGCTAAACTCCATGCGGTTAAGCGCGTGCGACTCCTTTCCCTCCGCGCCCTCGCACGTATCCCTTCCCCGAGTGTGCGCTCTGACCTTGCGGCGACCCGAGCCCGTATCTGGTTCACCTGTCCACGGGGGATCTCCACATCCTGCTGTCGACCCATCACTCTCTGTCCCACTGTTATGCCAGCAAAGTTTGGATCACAAATGGAAACACGAAGACCCCGTCGGCGCGGTAACAATAGCCGCCATTCTTGCCAGCCCCCCCACTTGCAGATACCGTGGAACACATTTTAGGTCGGGAGAGAAGAAGTGTATTTAACCTCTTAACTTCATCCATCACTTTATGGATTTTCCACCATCTATCTGGGTCGTGCTAACATCAAAGTAACCCAGATGTCCCTCTCTCCAGCCACGTCCTGGCCTTGGTTGGGAGGGATCCCATGACGTTCCCAGGCCAGATGGGATACATAACACCGCTAGCGGATTCTGGGTCTCTGCCGTGGTGTCCACCTCCCGCCTGGAGTATTTTCCCAGGATACCGAGGAGGTGCCCTCTCACTTAGAGGTCCACGCTGAAGTCAGATCGCCCCGGCCTGTGCCTGAGGTTGACCCCGCCGTCAGCGAGGGAAGGTCGCGGTTATGACTATGAGCTCAGAACTTCCCCGTCGCTTTGAATGTTGCGAAGAAAATAAAAACAGGTCTTTTACGTCGTTCCCTGTCGAGATAAATCGTTCAATAACATCAATAATCGTAACGTCCACGAGCCATAAAAATAAACCAGTGAGGAGAGAGGAAATTATACCACTGTTTCCTTGAATACCAGGGAATCCTCCGGAGAATGTATCACAACACTATGAAACTGCTAAAACAACAATAAAATCTGTCTGTTAATCTGCAGCTATTCTGACAGTTGAGGTTCCTGTGCAGCACCGGCAGGAATACTATTGTGAAAATGACAAAAGTGCAGCCAAGACAATTCAAAACAGATTCAAAGAATCTTCGATTGTAGACGCGTATCGTGGAGAAAAACAGGTCTCCGTGTTTGGTTGTAGACCATGGGGATGCTGAGGATGTTATTCCAGAAACTGGGCATTAAAAATGAAAACACAGCTGCGTGCGTCCTGGAGGTGATCATGAGATGTTGATAAGGGTCGTGGGACAAGTTCAAATTTTTAGATGTCAGTGAGAGAGATGAGTCAGGTGAACCCACTTGGTAAATAATCTGGCAGGGTGCACTAGGCTTTAGTCGTGAAGGCGAATGAGAAATGGGCCTTTTGCTCCCTCCTGTGGGCAAAGCGATCACAAATTGCCTTTTTTGCGCCTCAGTTACAGCATGACAGGGAGAAAAATAGAAAATTTGAGAAGTGTATCAGTTCGTAGTTGCAAATACGTTGTCCAGTTTGATGTGTTGTAGGTTGACATGAGAAATGTATACCGATGGTGTCAAAGTCCTGAGTTAAACTCTGAATTAAACATACCCGTTTATTAGACACGTGTCCCTACAAAGAAATACTGTAAACACTAAGGTGGGGGGGTATGACAGGCCCCCGAAACCTTGGGAGGAGGTGTGGAAGCGATAGTGTTGTCCACAGCTGAGAGGGAAGAGGAGGCAGCCCGGCCTTCACCTCTCCATGACACCCATCCATCCACCATCGTAACAGGAGCGCATCAGAGCGCTGACCAACAAAGGCAGCTGCACTGGTTCGAGTTGTGAGCACTCACCACAATAAAAGGTTGTGGAGAATATCTGTGAGTGCGTGTGAGTGTGTGTGTGTGTCTGAGACATCCCCACGGTTTGGTCTACTTAGCCTCTGTCCCATCATCAAAGGACACAGGTGAGAGCAGCATTGTGGGTCCTGAGTTCTCATGTTACCCTTTCAACTGAGAGAGGGCACATCAAAGACAGGGGCTTACACACACACACATGCACACATACACACACACACACACACACACGCACACACAAGGACACACATAAAATTCAGAGCCAGTTCACATGCAAAGATGTAGAGATACAGCACATATTCAGGAAACAGCACTGATACCATAAGAAATTTGCAAAAGAAATTTACCGTTTACACATGTAAATTATTTAAGCATTACAATAAAACAGCCACGTCATAATTCTATCATAATTATATTTCAAGTCTTTGTCAAGATATTCAATTACTGCATAATCAGGTTCAGCAGTTTTGGAGACGAGTGGAAAAATGACGTAAGGGTGAATAAGTATCTCCATTTAATTTGGACATGAGGTCGCGTGTGCTTGTGCAAGTGTGTGTGTGTGTGTGCATAAGTGAATGTAGCTCATACATTATGTAACCCAAGCGGCCTTTGTCCCCAGCAGCCCTTTGTACAAATTGGCCTTTCCTTATCAATCAAAGCCCGTCTGGCGAGCACCGCCGCTCCACAGCCGAGCCGGTGGAAACATTGTCCGCTGCAAACACAAAACAAGCATCTGCCAGTGGAGGAAATCGAGCCACCGCGTCCTCCCAGGCCGCAACGTGAACATGGAGTTTATCAAAAATGGATATTCCCGATAGAGCGAGCGCCCACAGAGGACTGAGAGTTCTGCCATTTCTCAAAACTCACTGGGCTGAAGATGGCGTTACTGGTAATAGCCCGCCAACCCATTACAATTTAAGAACCATCTCGGTGTTTTCCTCCTCTGGACCTGCATGAAGCAGATCTGTCAAGCCCTGTTAGAGAGACAGTGTGGGTATTCCAGGTGCCTCGAGGGAGCAGCCAACATTTTCTCGGTATACCAAGAATGCAGGAACTGGCACCGCGAGGCTCGGCAAAGCAGATTTACAGGGGCACACGCACATGAGGGGATAAGGGCGAAGACGAGCGGGGAGGACGGAGGGAGAGTGGAAGGGACGGGAGGCAAAGGAGGCGTCAGGCTCCGTCTGAAAAGCGGCCAAGAGGGCGACGCGCTTCCCTATTGTGATAGTTTTTCATGCCGCATGGACCAAAGACAGAGGATCATAACAACTGCTGCTAAGATTGAGAAGAGCGAGAGCCCGGGTGCTTTTTAGAGATCAGTGTGTCAGAGAGATTGAGTGATACAGGTCAGATGTGTTTATGTGCCTGCGATACCTCAGGGCACGCAAATGATAACAAATCATGCCTAAGCCCAGTTTCCCAAAAGCAACTTAAGGCCAACATCGTCGGCTTTGTTCCATTTTAAGGGGGTTTCTCGCCGCCATGTCATCACCGTGAACCCGCTGAACCTTCCCAAGCTACGCTACTGATGTAAATCTGCGCATGAACGCCAAGATTATTGTTTAGTTTTTGCTTGAACAAACCCCCACGTTCACAAACACACACTGCTATGACCAATGTGGTGTGTGGACGTGCTCGAAGAATTCCTCCCTCGCCGCTCCTCCTTTCTCGGGCTGAGGTACTTGAGAGGAATAACTATCTTGACCATTCCCACCCACTTTGCTATTGCAAATTTATCGCCTGGCACGATTCTGGCAAATATAAAACGCTCCTACATACCTGTGATTCCACGTAGAATTCTTACAGTCAAAAAATGTTTTTTTTTCCCAATGGAGGACAGGAAACGAGACAGATAAGGGAGGTGACACATTGGAAGCAACTCAACTTATTCTAACTTGTGAAAATCAACATTTTAGTGAGCAGCTTAAGCATCTTTCACCGCTACATCTCCAAGATTCAAGAAATATGCTGTTTGTGTTCCTGAAACAGGCGTTTATCGAGTGCTTTTACTTTGTATTCATCCTGTTTCTCTCCTTTTTTTTGTTGGATCGGACACACGTGTGAACTATTGCCATAATTGCAGTCGTTTCCTTGTTTGTTGTTTCCTCTTCTGAAACAAGGTAGTGATAGAATACATCTGAATCTCTTTTTTATGTAAACAGCCAGAGCTTTGTTTTTTTTCCTCTATTTTCCAAATACCGCGTTTTCAATGTTTATCGAATACCAAACAGCACCTGTAAAGTTAAAGGTCTTTATGTGCCCTTTGTGGTTTCTTTGCGGCCTCTTCTTACAAAATATCGCTGCCTGCCGAGGTTTAACACTTTAGATTTACTGAGGTCATCTTTTCCACTCGGTTGCAGCGCAACGTCAACACTGAATTTACTGCGTAATACAACTTTAAATCAAAAAAAAAACCTGTCTGATCCAACATCTGCTTTATCTTGTGGGATAGTATCTAGTAATAAGCATTCATCACATGCAAAATCAGCCTGACCGTGTCCACACACTGGATTTATCCTCTTTGAATGAGGGTCCCATTGAAATTTAAACAGCTATTTATGGGCCTGAAATTTGCATCGGAAGATGGTGTGCCTGTTTGGTGCTCATCATTTAAACACACACAGACAATTTGATAGAACACAAAAAGAATTAGTGTCTGTTAAGTGTAGAGGCACTTGTGTTTTGAGAGTTTTGTCTCTTCTTCTAAGAGGAGAAAATATTATCTATGACATGGATTGTCCATCAGTAAGAGGCGGACATCGATTCCAGTCAATGCCCGGCTACAATCCTCCACTACTCGCTGTTTGTTTTACACCTCCCCCTACACACACACACATCTCCTCTCAGAGCCAGAATAGGGACACGGTTTGCCTTTTTCTCCCCTAATGAGCTCTGCCCCACATGACGAACTTAATACGTTCAGTTCAAGTAATTAACAGAAAATGGTCTGTTTGTGTTTTATACGTACAGATGTGTAGCGTAGCCTAAACTGTGCCAGTTGACTTGGCACCGCCGCCATATTACTTTCAAACTGTTTGTTGTCTCCCGCTGCGTGCTGCAGTGGGCACCACTCATTAGCCATACTTTGGGATAATAATACTGACCCTTTAACTCAACTGTATTTGATTATGTAACACAACTCCAAACCATAATTTGATGCATAGCGCGGCCTAAAATATGTTCCTCGTCAACCTCGTCAAGTTTCAAAAGCTTGCTTCACCCTACGTGGACCACCTCACACAAAAATCATTACGTGTTTTGGTTACTGTAAACCCCCAGTGGTGCACTCAAAAGGTGTGCTGGTGTGGTTTTGTGGAAAAAAAGTTACAAGTCAAATGGGCTTTTGGGTAAATTGTGATGTTAAAGAATGAGATGCACCAGCTCATGGCTGTCGAGTCAGAATTTTTTTTTATTCTTTTTTATTTTTTTTACAGTTTTCTACATGTAATAGCATAGCGGTTGCATTTGCATTTCAGAAAGACTGTTTCGCAGTACTGGTGAAGCACTGACTTCATCACAATCTGATTTACAAACACATGAACCCTGCAGAATACCTTATCCACCATTTGATTGACAGGTCCTCCCCTGATCGCATGTCATTGATTTATATGCAGTGTTGCGTAAACCACGAGAAAACAATACTAGCCTTCGCAGGGCCACCATCATACGTACTCTATGCTAACTCTACGCTAACTCTGCCAAACTCCCCTAATACGCTTAACATCAAGTCTGGGTGGCAAATGTCTGCCGGTGCTGCAACAGATGGTCAAAAAATGATTACAGTCAGTGAGGAACTGTTTTCGAAAGCAAGCCCATGTGTTGCTTGATGACTCTCTAGTATTTTATTTGCTGCGACAACCAAAATGTGGGCAAGCTAAATTGCTTTTATAGCAGCAGTCATTTGCGGTGAGACTGATCAGAATAAAAAATGTTTCAAAGATGCAAAAAGTAGCATACAATGCGAAGGTTGCTTTCGCAGTTGCCAGTTAAGGACATAAAGTTAAACAAGGGGAAAGTTGAAGTTATCAACAGATTGTAAACAGAGTAAAGCCAGCGCATAAATCTACTTGAAGCTTATGTTTTATGTTTGACTCCATAAACACTGTAACAAAAGCTTTCACAGGCTTCCAGAGGTTGGATCAGTGCGCAGGCGCCGAGCCAAAAAACAAGTTAAAAAAAAAACTATAATGGATCACATGCATAGATAAATCACCACTGTAAAACACAAAAGTGCAGTTTCAGAAATATGTCAATTATTTCATTTTTCCCCCCGCAAGCGTGTAATCTAAAGACCGAGCCATCACTCCGAGGCGCCAAGCAAGTAGTACAAGCTGTGTAGAACACACAAGGTCCCATATGAGGTGGCGGGATAACTAGCATGGCGTACTCCCACGGACTGAGACAACAAGACAACAAGATAAATGCCTTTTGCATCCACTACATTCGCAGAGCTCAATAAATAACGCCATTCAATTTACAACCATTACTGTCAGTGAAATGGACGCTAAATAACTCTTTGTTCATTGCTGACACATGTGCTGGACCTGAATCCTGCTCAGGAGGTGACAAGATGAAATACAGCACAGTGGTCCATTGCCTCGCGGCTTCAAAGCTTCCACTGTGTAAAAGGCACATTGTGGATTTTAGAGGGGTGTTTTATGCCAATTACAGTTGGTATTTCACAAACCTTGGCTTCTATGGCTGCCAGTGCGGTTGTAAACAGACTGGATCTTTTTTTTTTTCTTTTTTTCTGCCCCTATTTCAAACAGTGGCACTTCATATAAAATATTCTATTCAGCTGAAAGCTTTTGGATAATCAGAATAAGAACCATCAATCCAAGAGAGAAATCTCAGTAACAGTCACTTATAAGTGACTGTTTTGACCTTCTGCTCAAAAACGCAAAGGTGCCATGGATGAATATAGCGCACAAAACAAATATGGGGAAATATGAATGGACAACGGACATGAATTCAAACATCTGTTCGGCCTAGCTTGTTGGGTCCCGTGCTCCTAACTGGTAATAGCAATGTCTAAAGAGAACCCAATCTGCTCACCTGGTCTGGATTATTTGAGGTAATAGAGTTGAAGGTCCGTGTAACTTCTGCACATCTGTTTGCACTGACCAGAGTGCAGGTCCATTTTTGTGAGGAAAAAACAGCTTTGGCTTTATCGTCCAAAGTTCTCCTCTGGAGCAAAACACTGAATGAATTTTCAGATCCATGTCATATTCATACTGTCACCTTTGACCTTGATAAGCCGAATGCACACACCAGCTACGTTTGCTCGGTATCGACAATTATCTATTTATGAATTCCGCAAACGTAATCTTCCCTTTCTGATATCATTGAATATCTGATTGCTGTCCTTCACTTTGACCAAACAGTTCCCTCAACAATCTATAAACTTTCCCTGGTGGCATCTTGTCAATGGAAAAAAGTACCTCATCTGTGGGATCAGAGAGGTCCACGGTGATGCTACTTAGCAGGAGAGTTTGGCTATTAGGGCCAAACCAGCATCTGTGGATTTGGGTTTGCCTGCAGCCTCATAAAAGCAAAGAGCATCAAACCTCCTTTCCTGCATCCAAGCCTTAATTCATTCCTTATAATGTAACACTCCCCCCCCAACTTCGAGTCCTGGCAGCAAATGAGACGTCGCCTCCTCACCTCCTACATGGCATGCCTGGTTTTTATTATAGGTTAAAAGTTTTTTTTTTCTTTTCACCATTTCCCCTCTAAGCTTTCATTACACAAGTGACCCTTTTTTGGAAATAACGGTAGTGTATGATGATAAATGAGTGCTGGAGGTGCACACGGTGTTACACCACAGGCACATGTACCTTTGATGAGGGCTGGAGGGACTGAGGGTGGGAGGCAGAGGAGAGGACGGAGGAGAATTTTGCTTTCTTGCTTCGCTTTCTCAACCACGACGCTTCTGGCTTTTCCTTCCATGCAGAGATGAGGGGCGCATTTCACTGGATTGGAAAATATTCATTCATATCATACTTGGTGAAATTCCTCACCTACTTTCCTTGCCAAATACTCCCAAGAGTGTGTTCTGCACATGCTGCACCTCAAACCTTCTAAGGCACTGCCGGGAACATATGGGGCTAAAAGTCATAACATAAAAGACAAACATGAGACAAAGCCTCCATCGCCATCCTAAAGCCATTAATCCTCATAAAAGGAGCAACCTGTCAGAGCAGCTTTGTATTGACCGCTCAAATGACCCGATCGCTTCTTCTGTGAGAGACTCGGCCTGTTGCCAATATGGCGTGGACCCTGCTGGAAACTGCCACCAACGGCTGACACCCAACCGCACCTGCCAGTCACACTCACTGTGGCTGCAGGTTGGCATTCCCGCAAACATCCTTTTTTATTTCATTATTTTTACAGCAATGGTGTCTGGAAAGCACTGATGAGGTGCTAAGTGTCTAATAAAGGCTGAGATAACATTCCCGAAGTCAGTGCATCTGCCAAGGAGTCCGTGGTCTTGTGGTAAGGTTTGGCAAGTTTCGGCTTTGATGGTTTCCACATCTCACACCATCAGAAGACTTCATCGTCTCATTAAATCCGTTATTTTAGAGGTGAAGAGTGAGGACTGAGGAATGAGGACTTGAGAATGAGGAAAAACAATAAGCAACTTAAACTAAAGACTGAAACGGCATAGCCCAGAATGACAATCAAAACCGAAAATAACTCAGTCTTTGTGTTTCCGCCACTGAGTCACTTGGAGTAAGTGTAATACCTTGATTTAAGTGAAATCCAAATAAAATCAAGCTGTGGATTCGGAGCAACCACATTTGTTTGGTGGTTGGAGACAGCTGCTGAGACAGATGCTGAATCACCTCGCGAGTATGACAGGTGGGAGAAAATAAGGACATCTGTGGGAAGCTGGATGGAAAAGAAGCTTGGTGGGAGAGAGACTATCTGGAAAGTCCCCGCACTACCTTTGGGTCCCCAGCGACACAAACACAGTCCTGCATCGCCGGCCGTCCGCACGGCAACAACACACGTGTTTGCACATGCTAAACCGGGAGCTTGCACAAACACACATTTTATCAATTTAAAGTCAGTAAAACCGCCAAAAACAGCGACGTGACAATTAAACAAAATAGCAGCAGCCCCCTGGAGTAAGCAGACAACAAACTAAACAAAACCAGGCTCCCATCCTCCTCATATTTACACGCCACGGACGCTAATGTGCATCCCACGGTCAAAGTAAAGCCCATTTACAGGCTTTCCGGTGCAACTTGTAATATCAAACATATTGCATGTTATCACTTTCCCGAAAACAGTAGCCGATATGTAACATGTAACGTGGAAACGCAACAGCCCACAACTGAGCTACCTGTAGCTTTCTGTGTCATTTGCAAATTGTTTGCAGAGATGTCGGGAAAGGTAATGACCATAATAAAGGGGACACCTACACGGGCTGTCTTTGGGCCTCTTGGACTATTGTTTTTATGTGTGCATTGCCTGTAGAAACAATTACAAACACGTCCGGAAGCCTTTTCCTCCAGCACCTTCTCTTCACGTGGTGCGTGGTAGGGGGAGACGAGACGCACCTCAAAGTGCTGACCCTGTTGAGGAGTTAATTAGAGAATAGGAAACACTTTTAACGGCATTCTGGTCCTCTTTCACACTTTAAGGAGAGGTAAGACTGACATCGCCTCAGGCTGCCGCGAGGCTGTGAGGACAGAAGTCACAGCGGGTGTCGCTTAGCGCCATATATCGTCTGCTTTGTTTAAGCAGGTGTGAAAGTTCAAGATTTTGACTTTTCTTAATCTATCAAATGAAAAAAGTGCTTTATTTGAAGCCAATCTAAACCTCTGTTTAAACACGGCTATACTAAACAATGGTGATGTAGCCACAAACGCAGGGAACATCATTAAAATGTGATTTTTTATTGAGAAAATATGAAATGTATCAGCATATTTACTCTGAGATGACACAACTTTCACCCCATTTACTCACGTGTGTGTCTTTCTCTGATGTAACCACTCGATCAATCTTCACTCGTTGATGCAAACCGTCCCTGAGCAGTTTGCACAAACAGCAACAGTAACACTGGAAGCAAAACCAAAGCAAAGCGACGCTTTGCGAGGTTAGACAAAGCAAATGAGGACAACGGGTGGGGATACTGTGCACCGAGATCCGCGGTAACACCAGACGCGGGCCAGCATGCAGGCGGGCTAAGCCTCGTCGGTCCTCAAGCAGGCTCACCTGTGTGCGCGGGACAGGTGTGAGCCAATTGGTAACCAGCGGGCACCCCGCGGTGATACGGGTGATAGTGTGGAGGAAAACATTAGAGCAGCATGCGTGCACGCCCCCATGGACCACACATTCCTCAGGGGTAAACAGCCATGAGATGTGAAGCAGATCGGGAAGACGCCTACTTTACGTGCGCAGGCTGCCACCTTCTCGCGCTCACCTGTCGCCACATCCAGAGTCAATGAACCCGAACCCTACACACACCTCCATCCCTCCAGCCCAGCAGAGGCAGAGGAGGTGCGTCCCTGAAATGCTAAACCGTTGACCCCCATGGGCCTGCGCTCTGGGGATCACTTCTAGGCGGGTGCAGTAGGGGATTAGTATGTTAGAAGCTGTAATCTGTAGTTGAGAATAGAAATTATTAGGGATGTCCGAAATTGGCTTTTTTGCCGATATTCGATATGCCGATATTGTCCAACACTCAATTTACCGATACCGATAACAGCCGATACCGATATGTGCGCCGGTAAACGCTTCAGGAGCGCATAGGCACTATTTCGGTGTAACGCGAGCATTATTTTATTTTTTATCGGTTTTTATTTTATTGGTATTAAAGCAAAAAAAATCCGAAACCGATATTACATTTTTATGCTAATATCTAACATCTCTAGAAATTATACATCAGAACTGCAACTCTCGGGAAATCTGACCAAAAAATTGGTAATTCACCTCGAGAGTTCAGAGATTTGAGATTTGCGATGCCTACACAGGTTTTTTTCCCCATTCCCATCACCTGATGAGATCAGGGCTGCGGTGGAAACTGTCCAAATGAGCAAAACACACTCACATCCTTATCAGTGTCTCACATGAACAGCTCATTATAGGGGGAAGAGAGGTGCGTGCATGTGTGAGTGTGTATATGTGTGTGTGGGGAGTGGGGGGATCTTTATGATGCTTTCAAGAATAGAAAAAGGAAATGTGTTACAGCCTCGGCGTCTGCATGCACCTACTTGGCAGTTGAGAGTCATTAAAAAAGGGTGTGTGGGAGCCAACCAGTGGTTTTCAGGCCATTAATGAGGAACAGCACAGACAACCGCAAGAACCCAAACATACACACAAACAATATAAACACAAAATGAAGCACATATGCACACATCCACACTTCTCGTCATTGGCTCCCCCGGTTACACACGTATTCCTCGTTTGTTTGGCGTCACTTCAAATGTAACACGCACGCAGAAATGGCACGCGCCTGCACGTACGCGATCCCGAGTCAAATAACAAAATCAAGATAATGAAGAAGGAAGTATCTGAAGTCAAATAAGGTGAGTAAGAGCGGGAGATAGAAGGACTGAGTTGTGTGACAAGCCGTTCAGTGACCCCGTCTTCTTCCTGGGCCAACAACCTTCAACGCCTACAGCCGAGTATCTAAAGGAGGATGTTTGGAGCTGCTCTGCACTTTCTCACATCACGACTCACTCTCTCTCGCTTCAAACGCTTCGCCCCAGAACTCCTTTTTTTCTGTTTACAAGGCGAGCGGCACTGATTGTGACGCAGTCGGTAAAGAGGCTTCAGCACACACACGCATCAGCTGCCTCCTCGCACTCCCCATCAGCCTCTCTGCTCAAGGCTGTCATCTAGTGGCATCAGCTCTCAGGTCAAGCAAGTTGAAGACACACATCGGTGCAAATGAAAGGTCAAATTGTTGTTTACTGGCAGGGGAAAAATTGTGACTGAGACTGAGTAATCGTTGCAAGGTAAACATTTCCTCCTAAAACCGGCCAAGAAGAAGCAGAGAGCAGGAGAAAGCATAGTGATTGAATACGTGAGCTGAGTAATGGCCATCGGAAAGAGTTCATCTGCTGATGTCTTACGATACTTCGCTTCTCTGACTAGGCTTCTCTCTCTCTTCATCTCTGCCAAGCACGGCTTGGGTTTCACACACCCGCGGGGGGGCTCCTGTGGTGATTTGTTGCACTCTTACACCTCTTCCCTTTGCTTCAAGTCCCCTCCTATGCCACCAGATAACGGCTCTCACCTTACCTCCATCATTGGCCGAGGGCGTGGGGAGCGCCGAAGAAGGGGGTAATGAGGCCGCCGGGGCCACCCCAGGGCGGGGGTGGGGGGGCTGAGGGTGAAGCGGGGAGGGGGTCCTGCAGGTGTCCACGCTCCCCAGGCTCTCAGACAGGTGCATGGCACCTGCAACACACATGCTGGGTCGCTCCGCTACCAGCTCGGGACCATCAATCGTTTCTCTGAACTGATCACACCTACAGACAGATTTCCCAACACACACTTAGTCTCTGGTGTTAATGGGTTCTTATGGTCAACATAACAGTTCATCCACGAGATGTGCAAAACACTCAATTACATAAAGGATGACAAAAACGATATCTCTGACTCTGCACCCCCTGTAGGCTGTGCATGTCACAGGCAGACCTGAAGATTCTCTCTTCTGCGTTCTGTTTTAACTGTTGACATTTTAAGTTGACTTTGGTTTTTGACATCCACTGTCGGAGAGGCCTTGCAACCTATGAAAAATAAGTTTGGGTCAGAAAAATAAACACAAAGGCACATTAACAGTAATATTCACACACACTACTGGTCAAAGGATTATGGAACATCCCAATCTCTGCAGTTTGTGATTGAAATTCAAGCGGTTCATATGCAATGCACAGCTTGAGAAGGTACAAATGCAACTGGTGAACTGCCAGAAGTTGAGAAAAAAAAAAGAAAGTTAAGATTAACCTCAAGTGTTTTTCAGCTGTTATATGTGCAAAAGGTGGCTATTTTGATGAGTCCCTTCTGGAAATGTCTGGGTGTTCTACAACTTTTGACCAGTAGTGTTCACCTGTTTGTCCTCATTTCACCTCTCACTTGTCACAGTTCAGCTGATGGAGGAGTTTGAAGGATCATTTTCAAACTAGAGAGTTTAATCAGGAGCCATTGTTCCAAAACATCGAACCTGTCCTCCTTCTGGGAGAGTCCCTTCATGAGAAGTGGGTGGTCGCCGGTGGCAGAGGAAGAGCAAAGGGCATAACTAGGTGGGCTCATGGAGGTGAGGAGGATGGGACAGTGAAGGTCAGATGGAAAATGAGAAAGGATTTAAGGTGAGATTTTTTTTTTTTTTAAACAAATAACTCATTTTTATAAACAAAGGCCTGATTGAGGAGGAATTTGAAGAGCATCAATACATAAATCAATTGTTTCAATTAAACAATGGGCAAATAATGACAGAATACAAGAATACAAGAAAATGTCGAATTGCCATGTAAAGCTGTTTTTGCGATTTTTACCTTCTAGCATATAAGACCAAACCAGATTTCAGCTTAGGTTCACACACACACACGTAGGAAACACACACAGAACTTCCTCCAAGTCTGGACAGCATTACATGGAGTGGAGAGGATCCCCCGCCTAATTATAGTCGGCATCATTGGAGACCAAGGACTCTTGAGAACATGTTTTATCGCTGTATTGTGGCAGCACAAACACAGACTGAGAATTCCTCTCACACACAGGCGCACACGAGCCGTCGTAAAACTTACTTTGACGTGGAGCGGAATTCCGTTGGAAAGTATTACACGTGCGGCAAAGGTCAGACAGGAAGCCTGCAGAAAGAGAGAGGGAGTGTGATAAAGGATGAAAACGGCCCCCGCAGACGTTTTGCGGAATCATTGGATCTTTTTCCGAAACGTTACACAAAAGTGTGCTTTGTAAACCGGGCTCACCACATAACGATGGCGGGTAGCGTGCGATCACGTCCGTGAAGCGAGCGGGGCCGTGCGGTGGAGGCAGGGGCCCGACTGATAAACAGAGCAAGCGGGCGCTGCACATGAAGGGTTCGGCCACGCTGCTCCCAGCAGATGAATAATGAGCCGGGCTGAATGTAAACTGCGCTTCAAAACAACACGAGCTGCTGACTAACTGTAGTGGCGTGTGTGGCAAGGTGGCGACGTCCTGTCATTTGGCCGCCCTCGCCTAAACACGCCGTCTTTGTCTGGCTGGAGAAGCACTGTGTGTATTTTTAGATCATTTCAAATACATTAGGCAGAAGCATTGAGATCCCAAAACATGTTATTGGGGAAAGATACAAAAATATCTGGGTGGAGGGACCTCGTGGTTATCACTACATTATCATCCATTTATTTGCAAAATAAAAACAGGAATAGAAAGTCAATTACACAATAAAAGTTTAAAAACATCAAACAAATACATAAAGTGATCGGTTTGTTCCGTTTACATCTCTCTCCCTTCATCTGCGCTGCTCCTTCTTGGAATTCTAGTGAGGAAATCTTGGATTCGCGAGTCAATCACTTTTCGATGACCTGCGACTGACTGTCTTCTTGGCCGCTCCTCTTGTTGACTCGACTGAAGTACTTTTCTCTGAAGGCGTTGTGTCCCTGGTAGGCGCTGAATCGGGGGTCTGATAAATGAGCTTGCTCGTCCGTGTCCTGCAGACAACAAAACACAAAAGTCTGTGATGGAGGAGGAACGCTGATCATCACTGAGATGGAGCTCTAATCTCGTCCCGTCTGATTTGTTTCTCTTAATTCTGATTTGTTTGCCCTCTTCTGCTTTTGTGTGCTTGCACCAAAAAAAAAAAAAAAAAGAATCAAGACCAACGATGAAATATGCACAGTCCAACCAAAAGAGCCAGAAATCACCTGTACCATCTTACACAGGTATGAAAAACCACTCTAGTGCCGATCTAAAAACTTACGTTATCAATTAATTGCCACATTAGACAGACAAGTTCTGTTTGAGCCTCTCTGCCACTGTGGCGAACAGGTCTGATGTTTCGGAGACAGTTAGTTTTTTACCTGGACGTCGAATCATGCAACCGCAGCCTATTTTCTGTCTAAATCAGAAGCAGTTGTTGTCGTCTCGGGGCTGAAAACTGACGAGTGTGTCCTCTTGCACAAGTTTGGTCAGAGAGAAAACATCAGCTGGTAAAAACAACGCAGGAATTTTATATAATGAGCGCTAACCAAACACTTTGCTTCACCGACTAAAACAAGAGAAACTGCTATTGTGGCGAAAAATTGGATTACTTTGGTGCTTGACCACCGCAAGTGCTGGTCAGCACTTTTTTCTGACTGGACTTGATGATACGCAACCTCACGACGATCGGCAGCGGCAAATTCCAAATTTCTGCTGACTGCCGGGGGCGTAAATGAGTGGTGATAGGTAAAAGGGAGGAAGAAGAAATTTGGTCGCACCGCAAGCCAAGGTAAACATTCCGTGTTTGCAAACATTACAAAAGCTTTGCAAATGTGTTGCCTGTTAGGAAATGCGTTCAGCATGTTTTTTAAACATTAACAACACTCACTAAATGTGGTTGTGAGACACAGTGAAGCTAAAACAAAACTGTCGCCATTTACAAAGGCTGCTTTGTTGTACCACAAGGTACCTCTTATTTAAAGCCCGTTTGGATGCAGAGTGGCTCGGTGCCATTTCTAACCCACAAAAGCAGCACAGACTGGAAGGTTTGATTGTTTTCCATGTTTGTAAGTGAGAACAGGACAGTCGGGGAATGTGAGTATGGACTCTGAGAAACAGGGAGGCGCAACTGTGAGGTGCATCGAGGTGGAGATGGTGCCTCAAATAAACGGGTTGAAATTTGTCCAACATGGCTGCCAAGCAGAAAAGGTGGAGAAGCATTGCATTGAAAGGACTGTAAAAGGGAAACAATGGCCGATGAAAGAAACAAAGTTGAGATTACCCAGAGAAAAAGGCATTACCTAGTTCTCTGCCTGGTCCAAATTTCAGCAGCCAACATTGAAGTGCTTTGCAACATCGACCGGGTTTACTTTTATTACAGATTGGGAAAGAGAGCATGTGCGTCACATGTGCCTACAAATTACAGCAGTGCGCCGCAGTGCCTTCAAAGTCTGAGCCTGGAGGAGCGGGCGCAGACAGGTTGTGTATTCTCGCACCTTGGTGTAATTTAATAAAGACAAACCCAGAAACTCACAAGCGGACGGCCGGCGTTTCCGCGGACTAGCCATCCTGCGTGTGCATGACTGTGTATGTGTGTGTATGTGTGTGTGACACAAGGCCATTTATGGGAGCAATTTGGGGTTTTGAAGCGGAATAGATGTCAGATCCAAAGATGGATTGTTTTCCATACGACGTGTGATTAAGCCATTTGGGGTTCCAGTATAAAAGAAATGAGCCAATCACAGCCAGATGGAGAGGATTTACCCCAGACAGAGAGGGAGACACCATCAGCGCTCATGTTCATGAGGATGGCATGTTAAAAACATGCACAGAGTTCCTCTGTACACAGCTACGCCACACACACCACTCAGTGGTTCCGTGCACATACATATATACAAACAAGTCTACAAAGGCTGCGCAAAAACATGGGATGAGCGCCGCACGCACACACGCCTGTCTTCCATGCGTCATGTTTTTTCCCCCCATATATCGCACGTCACATTAGCCGTGTGTATGTCTCCGTGCATGCTAACACATACAAAATCAGAATCGGCTGAAAGCGGCGCACATTGTTGTTACAGCGCAAACACGTTCAAGTGATTTATCATATATCCTCCAATAATGAAGTTAAAAGTGTGTGTTATTTAGAAAGCCAAACTTTGAGCAGACTGGCTCCTGTGGTCACAGCCATCATCAACCAGGAGATGACAAGAAAATTGGGGTTTTGGGTTTTGAAAATGTAAGGAAAATAAATTGATGCTCACGCATAAGTACAGTTAGTACGCGTGTTCAGGCGACTACACGCAACAAACCTCAGGTTCTTTGAACTTTTCCATTGTTATAAGGCGACGGGAGGTGTGGCTGGACAGTGCCTGCTCACAGTTGCTGATCAGCCGGAGACATGGATGAAGGGGAACCATCTCCTCGCAATACCTACAGAGGGAGAGAAGGCCGACACACACACACAAACATACACGCAGAAAAACTTGAAATCAGTCTGAGCAGGGTGAAAACCTAAAGTAGTATATGTTGGAATCAGAGAGGCTGGTCAGAGTCAGAGCTCCTCGTCTTGCAATGTCTGAGTGTCCTTGAACTGAGCCTGTGTGAGCGTCCCACTGATCTTCCGATAATGTCCATGGGTCAAAGCCTCCTCAGGATTAATAGTAGATTTAACTTATGATGCCGTGAAAAGGCTGCTGGGGCAGACAGACCCTCACCTCCTGTGAATAACAGGCCTGCCAAATGTCTGCACAGTTTCGGGACTGACCTTCGCCCCCGCCCAAGACTTTTTCCTTTTTCCATCCACACCTCATCCCATCCTCGCAGTTTTGATGGCTGCTGTGCGACCTTGCGGCTGCCGAATCGAAGGTGGGTCAAGTTTCTCGCAAAGATGGTGGAAACTCTGAGGCCAGCCTGACAGGTTGACTGCTGGCTCTGTCATCGGCAGCTGACCTTCTGCCACTAAAAAAGCCGCCCAGGCAGCGTTCGGCCCTGTTAACTGTGAATGATGTATGTGTTTGCATATTTGTGTCAGGAACACTTCTCTGCTAACTGCATCTCTATTCACGGGCCTGCATCTGAATGCTGCTGTTTTTCTGCCCCGTTGTCATGGCCACACCGGGGCCTCTGCCGCCGTGGGATGTTTGGTCATGGTGACTTGCAGACACGCGGCGGACCATGTCCCTCTAAGCTGTAACTTTGACCTGTTGACCCTCCGTGTGATTAAAACCGTACCAGGCGGAAACCTCTGCGTCTCTTCATTTTAGTTGTTGCAGAAGGCAATAAAAAAAGAGAAAAGAAACTTCATGAGAATTTGAAAAGCTAAGACCAAAAGACACCATCAAATAACTTCAACTTGCACACAGAAACTCAACAGCAAACAAAACGCAGTGGCACGTTGTGGTTTGGGAAACAATCCCCTCATTCTTCCCCTTTTTACACTGCTTATCCGGTTTCCGTCGTTTGGCGTAAAAGGTTGTTGACCTTATTTTTGACCCGTGTTCTGGGTCTTCATCATTCTGCCTTCACTTGTGGACGGGGTATCTAAATACCTTGAGAAGAAGTCATTTTCGAAAATGGTGCCTCCGCCTCTTGGCACTCGGCTACAAATGATCAACACCCGATGAAGTGAATAGAGGGACAAAATCGTGAGAGTGTCTAAATCAGACATCAGAGCGTCTGAGACCTTGCGCAGAGAGAAAGAATATGGCCTTGGAGAACATGACCATAGCATCAATGATCACCCTACATCAGACAGCACAGACACTATATCTCCACACTTTGTGTGTTTATGCTGTAATCAGGTCACTTAATGGCACCGATGACGGATTTCCATAACCGCTCCATATACTTTTGAAGGGAAAAAGAGTTCAGTAAGGTCCGACCCCGATCTAGGTCCCTGTATTTCGCTGACAGGACTTTGTGCCACCTGTCATCTGGCACATGAGGGAGCGTGCACGCACAAGTATACACACACAAGTCTGATCACGCTGACACAAACCATTCTCACCCCTTCGATCACAGCCAAAGCCACAGATCCGTACATATGTGGGGGTAACAGAAACTCAATATCTCCCAAACAGAGCCCTGGATTAGGCCTTGGAGACAGGCTACGTCTGGTCACAAGCAGCGCTTCATCCGTTCCCGTCCCCGTCCACGTCCACGTCCTCACACGCACACACATCAAGAATGATTGCGGGTGCATGCGGACACACAGATGGGTCGTTGTGCAAACATGGCGGAGACAGATAGTCCATAGGTCTGACCTGACTTAGCGCCTGACATCGAACGTCTATTTTGGCACTGCGCTCAGTAGATGAGGAGCGAAGACAAATGTGAAAACATGATGACACACGTGTATGTATGTTCTTATGAGCAAGACCACACACACTTGGCGAACAGAGAGATGCAAACACATACATGTAAACACACTTGGGGGCAGGAGCAGGCTGCCATAAACAACACAGAGGCTAAGCTTTGATTGGCCTGTTGGTACGGTGTGTGACTGCACGCATGCCAGATCAGTTTCTCTGACACTGATACACACTCAGACACACACACATATACAGATTCACCTAATCCCCTTTGACCATGCGCTCTGAGGGCTTTTCCTTCTCATCTCTCTCGCCATCTCACTCATACAGGTACACAAAGTCTTGCTGAGGCTAGAACCTTCAAAGTCACAACACCTGCTCCTCTCAGTCAGCAAGACACTCTGCCTATCGAGAACATTTGACCTGACAGTGTTTGACAAGGCTGAGGTTGTCTGAAGGAGCTTCAGTTGCGGTTTCCCAACGCCGGGCTGCACAGATCAAGAAACCCTTGACACACTTGTCTCCAGCTGTGTGTATACACACTCATACACGCAACAGGGAAGCAGCCAACACGTGCAGGATATTTTTTATGAAAGCACGAAAGTATAAAAGTGAAATACCGGAGTTGAAACTGGAAAATTACAGATGGAAGGTTGCTGGTGTGCATGGAGTGTCAAAAAGCCAACGGCCGGCCAGTGATTTATGGAGGTTTTCTGAGAGTTAGGTGTCCCGCTGATTTACTGTAACTGTGCACTACTACCACTACTTTTCTCAGCATACCTTTATATCCTACCCAGCATGTTGGACAAATGTACATTTATCATATATTCAATATTGTTGTCATCGTTGGTTATCCTTGTCAGTGAAATTCTACGTCAAATTTTTACCTCGAAAATGCAGTACATAAATGAGGGCGACAATTAGGTCCAGACGTATTACACCATGAATTGAGATCTTACACTGACCCCTAGTGGTCACAAGCATGTAAAAAATATATTTTACGTTCAGAATCACCATCGTAAATAATAATTCAAAGGAACCAGCAAATAATTATCAAACACAAACAGATGGATATACCAGCATATAAATATACTTAATAGCACAAAAGAGGAAAACAACATCAAACATAAATTTGGACAAGACAGCACCATTACTTTGTAAGTGACTGGAGACCATGTGAGTCTCTATACTCACTCAGGCCTGTAGATGGGAAGCCAATACACCAGTCTACCTCCAGACACAAGGTGGTGAGCAGAGAAATCCAAAAGGTCTGTGAAGATGTCGCTCAGGTGATACGCCTGAGAGACGGGGACGTGAGACTCTGCATATCTGTGCGAGAAAAGAGCAGCTTCATTTGGCCACTCAAGTGCATACCGTCCTGTGTTTTTTTTCTTATGGTACTCTGAAACAGTGATGAATGAAAGAAGAAACGATGAATAAGGACTCAATCTAAAGTTGCTGGTGGAGGGGAAATGATTTGCAGAGCTTACACTCCATTAGCAGGCTTTGTGATGTCTTTGTGGGAGCCTGTCCTTCTGGTGGACTCCCGGATACCATATGGGGCTGTCGCCAGGAACATCACATAGAGGTGGATTAGAAGAAAAACACAAAAGCTGCTATGTTGGTTCCAGAAGACTGAGGGGAATTGCCTGGAACATCTTTTCAGAGATCAACGTGGGCTAAGGCTTTGCTAAAGACTTTAAATGTGATGCACTCCAGTCCCACTGAGAGCAGTCAGAATGCAATGATCTGAGGATAGCGCTGTGGTTGGTAGTGGTCCAGGCTGACTGAGAAACAAGTGGTTCCCGATGGGACACAAAGCAGTAGCCAAGAAAAGCTTCTGTTGAAGTTTTCCTCTCTCTTTTTGTGTACATATCTAACAACTGAACAGCACTAAGATTTCAAAATACTTATTACGAAGTATCCTTAATACTTCAAATTCTTTCAGTTATAGTGCCATTTTGACCTACGATCGGTGATGATGGCATCGAATAGCCTGCCTCGTCTCCACACTGGTTTAGACGCATCAGATACCAGGATGTCCAGGTAATTACTTTCCGTTCCATACTGCCGTAGGTTGGCACGAATATTCTCATCTGGTCCTCGCCACTTCTGGTTTTTACGGCTGGATCTCCCTGGCGAGGCAAAGGTAGTTGGTGGTCTGATAGTACTCCATTACAAGATAGGGATTATATCATATAAATTTAGAGATAGTATAATATACTGTAACTTAAAAGACAGAATCTCGTAGAAGGTTCACCTTTGCCATGAATAGTGTTGTAATCGATGTCTGTTCCACAAACATACGCGCCAAAATGAGAGCAAGCGACCAAGAGGCTGCCTGCAACACACAGAGGCAAATGCTTATATGTGTCTGTGCCCTGTGACACAGATCTTAAGGGAAAGACAGACACAATGTAAGATAGAGATGAAGAAGCAAGCTTCACTCACCAGTGCCAACGAATGGGTCAAACACAATATCATTGTCCTTCACTTTGGCATGGTTGGCCATGATGAATGACAGCCCAGCGTCCATGCTGGTGTTGCCTATGAAGTGTCTGTTCTTCACACTGTGGGAACGAATCAGCTCGCGTTGTCCATCCGCAATCTGTGTGTTGACAAGCAATTTAACAATACAATTACTACAGCAATCCGTTTCTGAGGAATGCATCCCCAAATTAACAAGTTCTTTTGTCACAGAGTAATATTTCCATACTATGTGTATTCTTTGCAAAATAATCAATTTCAGTCAAATGTCCCACCCATCGTCCAAAGTAGACGTAGTAGGGCAGCTCAGGGATGTCATTGGGGTCAGAGCCGTAATCCTCCAGCAAGGTGAAGATGTGCTGGGGAGTTTTCAGACTGACTGTACCCTCAAAAGGAAGGTACTCCATTGCCTGAAGAAGAGATGCAGAAGAGGTTAACAAGTAGATATTTTATTTCATTAATCTAAAATTGGCAGATTAATGATGGACATGTTTACTTCAATGTAGTTGACATCAAAGATATAATACACATTGCACTGTCTGTCGTGCATCCAACAACACCACTCAGGATAAACATTAAACTGCCTTCATGATACATAATTCATCAATGTCCAATAAAATCTGATTTAAAAAAAAATCACAAAATGTGGCCTATTGATGACTTCCACTAATTAATCCCCGCAGCCCACAGATCCTCAAATCCAGTAGTCATCAAGTATCAACCAATACTTACATCAATCTTCTTAATCCTGTCAGCAAATTCCAACGTCTTGTTGAAGGTATAGACATTGATCCTGTATGTGGAGTCTGGTCCCATGTAGGGAGACTGAGTGCAGAGAAGGAAAACAAGTCACTTCAAGGCCAGATTGCAAAGTTTCTATATCACTGTTGGTAAATTCATTCAACCAACCATGAGCTCTGATGGAAAGTTCAAGAGGGATGATTTGAGTTCATCATGTGTCTGTCCATGACCCCACAATTCAAAAGCAGACCTGGAAAATGATTGATTACATGGTTAGAATTAGAGGTTATATAAATAACTCTAATCCACAATACAAGTATTGTCAAATAGCCACTTACACTCTGAAAGTAAGACAAAACGACCACTTTGCACTTTTATTATGCCGTGCTACCCTCCCATCCCATCGTCCACCACAAAGCTTACAAATACAGCTTACTTTGCACAAACAGATCTGGACATGACAGCACGAACATCCTCCACTGACAGTCCATCCAGGCACCAGAATGGAGACTAGGAAGCAGACAGGAGATGCAGACAGGAGATACAGACAGGAGAGAAGAGGAGAGAGATGACATTCTGGAACACAAATAAGATGAATTTGCCACACTATACTCACAATACTTACTAACCTTCTCTCTGAAGTTGACGGCAGAGCGAAACGTTTTTCCTCTGAGTGACAACAGAGCCTTAATCTCCTAAAGATTTAAAACACCAGACCCAAAGGAATGACTTACTTAGACAACACTTTCGCTCCACAAACAAAATCGATTCACACCAAAGAGATTATTGCCGATATTACTGATATACTATGTGAATTAAGCCCTGTCGCGAATGTCAGTATTTACTTCAAACCATATTACGGACATAAATTCCAAAATGACTCCACTATATTGTCATTTATGTGTCATATATTGAGATAGAAAACGGGAGGTGCTGGGTCATTTTCGCTTCGAAAGTCAATTCAACGAACGAGGACAAACACGTAAATGTATGAATGAAAATGTATTTATAGCCATTTAGAAAAACGATGCATTTGGAGATGTTGTACCGGCAACCTGAAGTCGAGGTTGTCCTGCGCCAGGTGGAGTAAATAGTTCAGGCATGGCCGGCTACTGAGACCTGCCATGTTGGCTGAGGGGTTTCAAAATACGTCCGACTGGGAACCAGGCTCGGAGCAACGTACCGCTTTAATTCTTCGAAGCAAAATTACCATACATGGCAAAAAATGACGAGTTGAAGTTTCTTCCCTTCGAATATTATCGGTGTAGCGGTAAAATGAGCAGTATGTATAGTATCAATATCCAAAATACAGTTGCTTACTGAGTATTTCTCCTGTTCTATGGCGTTATTAATACTGGGGCAAAACTTCTAATCTCCTACAAAAAATGTTTAAACCTCAAAATCAAGACCCCCGAAATATCACTTTAATTCTACATTTTCGCCCTCAAATTATTGCCGATTTACTTTCCATTTTTATCTGAAAGTTGGGAGTAATCTTCTTTATCTCAGGGGCGCGTCCTACGTATGGCTGAGCAGCGATTGGTTAGTCATTATTCTCTGAAATACTATTGGTCAACCAAAGCGTCAATTAAATACATGTCGACGTCCCCTGTCCTCACCTCTTTAACTCGCCCTAATCGCTGCTGCGGTAACGTGACTATGTGGAAATATTTATGTTCCCCGCATTTCATGGACAACCTGAGCGCTGGTGAACTGACAGATGAATTGCATGTAAGTTACCCTGATTGCCACGGACGGATTTGATAGTAAAAGTAAAAGTTCTTGTCGGGATGTATTAAATCTTAACCTTTCCTCTTGTAAATCAAGTTGATTTTGAGAGATCAACTACCAATTTTAAAACAATTACACTTATATTTCAGTCACAAGAACACACAGCCATAAGCAAAATTATGGGGCTGTGTACACTTAACCAAGCTCTGGAAGTTTCCCCTGAACAGAGCCTGTGATGAGGACAAACAATCAGGCCATCAACACCATGGAACCTGGACACAATGTAGACTCTCCAGGGCTCAGTGATGGGACTGCAGCAAGAGATGTCTCTGTTAAAGAATTAAAAGATAACTGGCAGAAGTGGTCCCACAAGCACCAGGAGTACCAGAGGCACAACCCTTTCAGTCACAGCAGCAGGCCCACTGCAGTAGCTCCTCAGAAGGGACAGGACCGCTACGGGAGGCCTGTGGAGGGCTCCATGACAGAGCTGAGGGGCAAGGATGCTCATTTGCACGTCAGTCGGGAGGTTGAGGAGCTGTGCGAAGCGATTAGGGCCATCGGAGAGCCAGCAGACGCAGCCGACGGCAAAGTCATGTCAGTGCAGTTTGGGAAACTGTTTGAACATTATGTGACTGTCTCCAACAAAGTGGTGGGAATTCTTCTGAGAGCGAGGAAACAGGGGCTGGTCGACTTTGAGGGGGAGATGCTTTGGCAGGGGCGTGATGACAGTGTTGTCATTACTCTGGTGGAATAACCTAGAGTGTTAAAGTATTTCGGGGAGGCAGGGGAGAGGGGGGTTCAGTCCAGGGTCGAATGCAGAGCTGTGGTTGGAGCTTAGGCCATCACGAAGACCTTGTGAAGGGTCAATATTAAGTATGCCTCATTCACTATTCACAAAAAAAGAATGTTAATATGTAAAGTGTATAGATGTCAGTATAATGAGTATGGCGATGTTTTTCACAATTCTAGGGGCGTTTCTGCCTCAGCCATGAAGGATATTTTTACTGTTTTGTCTATGGAAGGATTCTGTTTTCACTCAGTGAGAGTGAAGTTCATTGAACACCACGAAATAGTAACTGAACGTCTCCTGCAAATGAAAAAGGGAAAGTGGGAGACTGGAGTGAATGACGTGAGTAATGCCACTGAAGCAACAGCAGAGAGAACACGATGCTTCCCACGACAGATGATATGGTGCTGCAGAATGAACCTGATCTGCTCTGCCCCTGTTGCTCATCTCAACGACATACCTTAGCTAAGCAGAGATGCAGGTCCAAGATGATGTCAAAGCGGGTAATTCTCCTTCCCATGTATGAACAACACCTTGTAAAGAGTAATTGAATAAGTGAGATGCCACTTGTGCTGCTTCACATATCACGTTTGAAAATATGATTGTAATTTGACGATGATTCACACATGTATCTTTTTAGGTAGTACCATGAAGGAAATTCAGATTATTACAGCACACAGCAAAGTTTGTATACAAGAGGTTACACTTTTGAGGGTGTATACTCAATAACATTAAGTTTACTTAAATGTGACCTATGACTTGTACCGTGAATGCCACCGTCACAGATAAAGAATAAACACACTTCAGTGACAGTCTGTAACACGGAGTCCTCAACGGTTTTGTGTTTGAACACGTTGCACATGTCTTGGACTTTAGTAAGGTCTGCTTCAACAAGGTCAGTTCCACATTCTGTTGTTGCTAATCTCATTATTCAATTCATTAAAACTTGGGCGTCTCACTAGCGACCAGCAGGGGGCAGTCTTATCTCATTGGCTACCGCTAAGGTCGTCAAAGCAGGCTCGCTGGCAGCAGTAGGTACTTTAAATATACAGTACTAACCGATCAGTCCCGTGTCTTTAAGACCATCTTCATACACTCGTATTTCATATCAGAAAATGGCAAATGAGTGTGACTTTTTATTGGAATGTCTGATATCAGTGTTTTGGGGTTTTGTTGTGTGTGCCTGACTTAGGACAGAGGGCGGTGACACTTACATTGATGTTTGCTCTCATGACAGGGGGCCGAGCTGGAGGTGGTAGAGACGAGGACACTAAAGTTCCCACTGTTAGTAACCAGGTTGGACAGGATTAGAAACAGGCACATCAGAGGAACATTTAGGTGGAGCAATTTGGACACAAGGTCACAGATGCCAGATTGAGATGGTTTGATCCCATGCCAGGGGAGATGTAGTGGATGTAATGAACAGAGAACGTTGAAAAGGGACATGCCAGGTGGAAGGAAAAAACTCACACTGCAGAGAAAACTCATGGGAGGGGCAAAATAAGACATAAAGGTGGTTTGTGTTTCAGTTAAGGATTTCAGGTTTCAGTAGAGGGACTTGGAGGCAGATGATCCCCTATGGCGACCTTGAGTATGAGTACAATCATGAGAATAGTAAGGCTGCAAGGTGGTGTTGTGCTAGTCTGACATTACTTACCAACACCAAATTTGGACAGACTGCTGTAATACATGACCCTGAAATAGATCTCTGCAAATACTCATTTTCGGGAACTCAGGGTTTCTATTTGGTGTCCTGCCTTGGCTATTTTATGACTGGCAACAAGGTCAATCAAGTATTACCGAGCATAGCACGGTTAACATTGCAAAAAAATGATGCAAAGTATGCATTTTTTATGATGTGAATCTGTCATTTTGTAATCTCATGTGTGAGGTGAAAGCAAGAGGTGTCATACAACTAAAACACACATGGCACAGACCTCGTTTCTGTGCAGGTGTCCAGCTTTCTGTCGAGTGTGTGTAATTATGTTGACAAGGATTGATAACACCTACAGGGTGAGAAGAGGACTTCAAGCTGATATGGCCTGAATTTCTGGTCAGTTGTGCCTTACGCAGCCCAACGTGCTGTTAAAACATCATTGCTGGTACATTTATGAACAGAAATACACATGGCAACACCTTCTTAGTTTGCTCCGGCTGTCTAATTCAGAAAGGGGGTTTCTGTCATTAAATGAGATTAAATCACAGCCAACTACTCAGTAGAATGTCCCCAAGCAAAATGTGACCCTCATTTCATCACACATTTCAGAAAAATTTGCTCTTTTGTTAGTGGAAGTGTGACGACGCTTTTTAACGTTCCAGCAACAAGACTTTCATGTCATAGCAAGTGGAGACACAAGGACGTGTAAACTGATGGTTTCAGACGTTGCCCTTTTCCCGGTTCCACACCCACCTCCTCTTCACCAGTTGGCGACATGTTCTGAAGCAGCGCTGGATTGCACACGTCAGTGTGGATCACCGGCACAGACGGGCTGAGGAAGGCACGACTGGATCCACATTGACAGCCAAAACTGATGGCTGACATCTCACACAAACAAAAAACAGGAAGACACAAACCAAAGCCAGAAATAATCTCCTCCACAGGCACAACTGTCACTCTGCTTCCTTTGAAGAAAAATCTATAGAAGAAAACAGGGTTTGTACAATTTTTAGCTCATAAATAAGATTTATTTTGGATTTTGATAAACTCAGTACTACTCAAAACAGATTTCCTGAAGTTAAATATTTCTGCGATGAAGGGAATCTTGCACACCGGAAGCACCATACATTATTTTGAAATGATTTCAAAAGGTACTAGAAAATCATTTTTTTGCTTACAGTAGATAATACTGTACAAAGTCACCCAACATACATTTATTTCCCAGTCTGCATTTGGTTTTTTTGCAACCATGGGTAGGTTTCATCCCCCTGAAGCTCAGGAATTCTTTTTATTAAAAAAAAAAAAAAAGAGTATTAGACCTCTAAACCTGATTAATCTATCTTTTCTCATTTGTCAACACCTTCCCCCTAATACTTTGGCAAACGTTCTCCAAGCAACAGCACTCAAAAGGCCATCTAAGATGTCCTTACAAAAACAGTGTCGTATGACAGACAATTTGAGATTGAGCAATACATTCATGACAATGAACAACAAAAACATGCTAATTACAAAAAATGTTTTTTTCCCCCACGCCTTTTCAGTCTTTTACTCAAATATTCCTTGTGTGGACTGATTCCGTTAAAAAACAAACACTCATATTTGGGGAGTGTTAGTCCAGCGCAGTCCGACTCGGTGTTGGCCTACTGCAACATCATTTTGATGAAAATCTGATCGAGTTTGTGTGCGCCTCCACAGCACGAAAGATCTCAAGTGCAAGGCAAACAAGGTGGTTTGTTGGTCTGACCTACACTGAGTAAGCTCTTGCAAACATTCTAGACAATATGGGTAGGGGGGGGCAGAGATATTGTACAAATTTACAAATTATTAAATCTGATGTCAACTAATGCGTGATTGTCTTACATTCATACTATACATTTCATCCTCTGAGCCTTTTCTATCAGTATACATGCTAAAGCTGCAGTTGCATTGATAACAAATAAGTGCATATTTCCCTTAACCCCTTACACTGAAAATGCCATTTGTCACTCCCCTTTTGGTCATTCCCTTCAGGTAAGAGGGTAAATAAGAAGGACCTAAGATACACAGTAGGAGCCATTTTCATGGGCCTCACCATTCCTCTGAGTGGTACAAAGAATGACTCAACATTCTGCTATGAGGTCATTATGTATAATTACCGTCAATAATGAGCCAAAAAGGAACCACAAACGTAGCCGAGGTGATCATGGTTTGCCAATGGTCGAGTTCACGCATAGCACCGTTAATCTACATTCTCTAGTCCTCTCGCACACTCACACATATGCAGACAGTCTTACAGACATTTTGGTGCCGGTGCTTAGTGCAGTTAAGCATGCAATACTTCAGATCATTACCCTTGAGCTAGCAAACTCCCTCATGCAGACTGTTTAACAGGCACGACAAGTGACAGAGGCAAGTGTAAACGGAGAACAGCGCCTCTCTCTGCCACAGGATCACTTTCCCCCTCTCCTTTTCTTTCTAGAATATGATAATGTTGATCAGTGAAAGGGCACAACCTATGTATCACATGCTATACTGCTGCAAATGGGGGAGGGTGTGTGTGTCAAACTATGATGAAACTAAAATCATTGCAGTGTCAGGATGTTACCGGTGGGTAGAAGCGCAGGTTGTGCCCACTACCTGAACCATAGCAAATGCATGAGGGGAAGAATACTCTTTTACCACTGTTACAGCATTTCCTCATAGAAAAGTAGGTATGCCTGAGAGTTCAGTACCCTCGACTCTGGTACCGCCTGAACGGTGGTATCACTGACGTAGACCCACTGGCCATGGGAGCTGCTGCTACTTGAATCTCTTGCCCCTGAAACACACACCAAAACCAAACACAAAGATAATAGTTGTGATTATTATAGGAAGATAAACTTCCTTATTATGAAATTATATATTTTCTTTTCTGTGTGAATTTGTACTTGGTATCCCTCATCGTTATGTACAAATGGTCCGTGCTACACTTGGATACCGGCAAGGACAACAGAAAGAGGTTTTCAGAAACCTCTAAATACCATTTTGTGCACCAGGCACTCAGCATGAGAAGACTAGTGAGAGAATAAGGACAAAACATTGATTTATAGACTAACATCGGCTATTCTTTTGTGAGGTGCAGAACCTGTACATTGCATCCTCAAGGTAATATAGACTGAGTCGTTCCTTACATCAAACACAAACAGTGAAAATACAGTAGCTCTACCCAGCTGAGCTCTCACCTGATACATTCTTGCGATACTGTTCTGCTCTCCTCTGGGGACAGCGGACTTTGACATATGCAGTGTAGTGTCCACCTCGCATTGAGCCACTATGCTCGACAATCCCGTACAGACTGTAGAGGACACGCTCACCAGAGGCAAGATTCTGAGCAGAGTCAGATAGAGGACATAAGATCGAGAAATTGGAGGCACAGTTATCAGACTCTGATAATAAGTGACAGCTCATATAGAAGAGGAACTTTGGCCTCAGGGTTTGAGAAATGTAATAATTACATCCAAAATTAAGTGAAGTGAAGCTTTCAATTTGTTCTACAGCAGCAAAAGAAGCGCAGACAAGCAACAGCCGCAACGCAGGCTCAATCTGCAAACGTAGTTTTGGCACAACCAAATAAGGCAATATTTTCGTTTAGCTTGATTTGGCTGACTTGCGCACACCAACGAAAAGAAACATCACTTGTGATTGTCAGCAGTACCTTGCAAGATGCTGAGCAGAATGGGGCCAAGTCTAATATCAGAGGGAAGTCAACATGGCGGTTCACCTTCCGTAAGTTCATCCCTGCCTGGAAACACAACCGT
Source organism: Carapus acus (assembly GCA_900312935.1). Lineage (NCBI taxonomy): Eukaryota > Metazoa > Chordata > Actinopteri > Ophidiiformes > Carapidae > Carapus > Carapus acus. The sequence continues at coordinate 10,881 of OMPJ01015320.1, read as the reverse complement.
ATTACATTACCATTACTGTTTCAATCATTTCTTTATTGTTACTGGTCTTTTGCTGTTTGAACACAGCTTTATGGGGACAAGATTCCTTTCTCAAAATGGTTCTTCAGTATGGCGGTTTGTTAACTTGACATTCAAATCCCCCAAAATCCTAGTTTTTCGTTACAATGAACACAATGGAGAGCATTAGCGCAGACCTGGTGGAAGCGTTTCAGATGAAGGGTGATCACAGGAGGCAGTGACGATATCAACATTTGCTTCCTTGCGCTGGTGTAAACTTTCTCCACTTTCTTATCTGTGTCAAATACACAAAACCAGAATCACAAACAGTGAGCAATCAAAATGTGAAAAGCGATCAATTCTAATGATACAATCATGCAGTTGGATGAATTGAACAGCAGTGACCTTACCAGTTGAGCCAGTCTTGCGTAGATGCTTCTGTTTGCGCTCTGTGCAGTTCTCACACAACAGTTTGTTGTTACCCATCAGCAGTTCCACAGAGGTGAACTGGTAGAGGCAGGACTGGATGGAGCATTCCTTGGAGCTCGGTGTGTAACTGTGGGACAGCGCTTGAAAAGCCCCGGGGTGGTATTGCTGGTGGTGGACTTTATCGCGAGACTGCGGCTGCTGCTGGGTTTCTCTTTGTTCCTCTTGAGGGTGGTGTGTTGATGGGTTCAAGTCCCCAGAAGTGATTCCCAGGTTTACCTTTGAGACAGAACTGACTAGGTGCTCTATGACACTGTTGTGTCTAGCAGTGGTTGAAGGTGATGGTGTTGCCGTGGAGGCGGGTGTCACTGTAAGACTGGATGTGGGGAATGGAGAGAGGGTTGAGGTGGACAGAACTTGACTATGGCCCTGACTGGAGGGAGATGGGCGTGGAGCACTCTCGTTTTCCGAGGCCTCGCTGTCAGCATCGTTACTGCTGTCCTGGGGGCCTGAGTCTCTTTCACTTTCATCTGACAGGCTGCCTGCATTGCGAATCTTGCAGACAGATATACCACAGGTTGTTCCAGCGGGGGGGTTCTCTTCCTCCTCTATCCGATCTGCTCTGCTGCCAGCTCCTTTTTCTTCCAAAGAGCCAGAGGATCTACGCCCTGAGTGCTTCTGGAAGACATGGGAATGGACCCAATGAGGACAGTGAAGCCGAGCCAGAGTCAGAAATGAAATAATAGCCCATGCACTGCCGGAGAGGTATCTGTTATACCAATATGCACAAGGATGAGCAAAAAAAAAGTAGTCAACAAAAGTTTGTCAGTTTAGCATTTCTATGATTAACCTCTTTAATGAATGCATTCAAAAATTGATTATAATTATCAAACAGGAAAGAGGTGCAATGCATAGACGGACCTGTATACTGATCTTTTTAGTGTTTCTGCTCAAAGAGTGAACAGCGGAGAAATGCTGGTCACTGTCCTGCTCTCGGCTTCCTTTACCCAGCCTCCCAGGGTTGGATGGTTTTGAAATCTAAACACAACAGACAACGACACATCCTGGCCCTTGGAAATGGAACGTTGGACTCAAAATATTTCCTTTGTATTTATTTTGGCAGCTCACCCTCTCCTCTATGATAGGTAGAGAGATGTCAATGAAAGCCTCCTTCACTGTGGATATCTGCGGAAAACATCGACAAAGGAAATATGATGCTGGATCATCTTCTAATCTGCCGACATTTTGTTAGTCAGTCTTATTGTGACAGGTTAAAATGTGCAGGAGCACGGCTGACTAACTGACTGGTTAGATCAAACTGACCTGATGTATATAAATTTTATCACTACCACACTTACATGCTCGCACTCTTCACACATGATTGTGTTCGTCAGCTCTCCCACAAAGATTCGGTCAACAAAGTTCATCTTCACGCCTTCTTTTCCATATGCTAATGGGGAGACAGGAGGCAACAAAAAATGCTTGATTAATTCACTCCATAGTAGTTACAAATAAATAATATAGGCAATACCAAGACACAGAAAAAATGATACTATCAAAAGCTATGTATGGATATCATTTCTGGGCATACATCCCGTTAACCATCTCATTCTAACAAAGTTGTATTTTCCCGAGTAGCCACTAGATGGGACTATTGATCTGGGCCATCTGTCGAAGGAGAACGAACCTTTGACTTGCCGTTTCGTCTCTTCGTCTGCCGTTTTCTCCGTGGGCTTGTTGAAAGCTTTTAAAATGCTGGACTTCACTCTCTAGAATAAGCAAGACATAATAACTTGTAAAAAAACATTTTCTGCATGTGCTTGATGGAACTGGGAGTGAAGAAAATGTGTGCCGAGGAGCCTCAAATTCAAAGACTATATGGTACTGTGTAAACATCCGTTTGCTCTACTTTATGTCAGTCACCAATTCCAAGCCTCATTTGTGTATATTAAATACTGTGCCTGTCTAAGGAGAGATAATGTGACGTTTATATTAGCTGACTGCAAGTTTGTGTACGTGTTGACAACTTGGTCATGAGGCACACTTATTGAGGGTGACATGGGCCACTGAGTGCGTTAGCAAGGAAACTGAACTGTGAGGCACAGCCATTGTAAAAGCACCAATCAATAGATAATTGGCCGTGGGTTGAATCTGCAGTGGAGCTCAGCCGGCCCCCTCTGTCCTTGGGCCCACGTTCTGGCTGGCCAGAGCTGGCTATGTAGGTCAAATACCCAATAATCCCATCCTGACCTGGCGGCGCGCAACCCACTCACAAGGCAGCCAAAACATGCGCAGGCTCTCCAACTAATTAATTACCAGCGACCCCCTACCCCCACCCTCTTTTCCATATATGCACTTCTTAGTCCCCTCCTCCCCCCCACCGAGGGGGATTGTGCACTGTCCCAGACGAGATGAGCAATGAGAAGGGGGCAGAGGGTGGAGATGGTTGGTGGTGGCAAGGGTGGAGACCAAAACGAAGAAGGGCAAAGAGGGACAATCCATGCCCTGAGAGTGTAATAGCTACCGTCTCAGCTAATTGGTGACAATTGTCATGGGCAACATTAGCATACCAAGATCTTTGATACTAATGGCCAATCAACACAAACACTTCAGGGCTCTAAGGATGGGGACATCAAGTGTGCACAGCTAACTATCCAGTGGGGACAATGATATGGGTATATTTGGAAAATGGATAATACTTCTTGTGAGATTATCAGATAGATTGAGATTCAGTTGTCCATGGTATAATTGGCAAAGTGAGATTTATATTTCTATAATCTTAGCAAAATTGTGATATGTAGTTTTTGACAAAATTCTACTTTGATTAAATTTCAACTAGCCAGTGCTAATAGCATGCGCAAATTTTCAAATGGGACTGATTAATGTAGGCAAAATGCCAGTGAATCTTTGAATGTGCTTTGCCCTATGAACATGTTTTTAAATGAAAGGGGGGGCCTCCTCCCCCTTCTCATCTAGAATTGAAGAGGGCATGGTGTGTGTGTGTGTGTGCGTGCGTGTGTGTGTGTAGGATAGAGCAAAGGGCGATCCTTTAACACAATGGGACGGCCCTGGAGCTCATTCAGCAGCTGTGGGTTTCCCAAGATCACACAATGATGCTGGTCGTGCCACTTGCAAGTCCCCCAAGTGGCACAACTGCCTGTGTTCACAAGTTTGAATGGGAGCAGAGGAGCCCAGCCTGTGGCCTCTCATGGGCCTGAGGCTGACCACTAAATACACCCGCAAACGTCTTCTTGTGGGTTCACACAGTCACTGGTGGGGCCAAGGGGGCCCACTCAGCCCTGCACTATGCAGGCTCCCCTAATTGCTCTGTATGTGAGCGAGTGGTGGGAGCACAATGTGCATGCCAAAAAACAGGTGACATGAGGTCGGAAAACAAAAAGCTAAAAGGAAAAGCTGTCCCTGATTCTGGTTTGGTCTTGCAATAATGTTTCTACAGGAGCAATAACGTCACTCTGTAAAATAACAAATGGGCTTGATGACATATTTCTGATAATGTGATTTGATGTTGCCTCTGTTGAGAGCATTCAAACAGTTTTGTTATGTTTGTGCTTCACATAAGGAAGGATGTGTCAAGATGTTATACTTCTGTGAAGAGTCCGTATAAGTACAGTATATTGTGGAGTCTTGCTATATGGGAACTGATAAATTCTGAGGTCACAGTGTGACATGAATGTTTGTTTTTGTTTACTCACTTTAGTCTCCTCAACTCGTATGGCATCCAGTAGGTAATGTAGGAGCTCCTGGCTGTCCTGCTGCTGATAACCTTTGAAACGCGGAGCTCTGGTTAAAGAAAAGAAAAATCAAAGGGTAAATGACGGTGATGTGTACAGTAAAAGACAATTGCTGATTAGTGAGGCACCTTAAAAAGCAAACAAATAGTGTGGCGGTGAGGAAGAAACCAGAGAGAAATCATCACCACAAGAGTGCAATGTTCAGTTTAGCACCAGTACCTCTCATAGTTTGGCAAAAAATGTCTCAATCGATTTTTTTCACTGGCTTTGGAATATGACCATCCCCTTGTGAATCTTAACAAATATATCAATGTTCAACCACTGACAACCATAGAGCAATTTGACGTTGAGACTGTAAAAGACAAGGCCATGTGCACTCTTCCAACTATTGTTCTGTTACTTTCCCTTGAATTTCTGATGCATTGCAGCATGAACCTCCTCTTAGACATAAATGCCAAAGGGCAAAGACGAGGTTCTCCTTGGATCTGTCCATCGCCTGCCCATCAGAGATGAGGCAGATGTCAGCACAGATGCTGAAGGCAGATGGACAGTCAAGGTTGAAGTCAATACAACCTGTTGGGCTACAGCAGCCACACAACTGGATGACAGGTTAGTCAGACTGCATGAACACCACAATCCCACATCACACTGACAGGCATTTCTTCACTACATGAAGAAAGAACAAATGTGATTCAGCATATGCCCCCCTCAAAAAATCAAATTGCACTGTACAGACCTAATGATAAATAAGTCAACATCTTGAAAAGCTACAAAACCTACTATTGTCGGGTGTCATCATCACTCTGAAATATCAACTGTTGTCTTTTTTGGGGATGCAACTTAATACTGTGCAATGTGTGATTACAGCTGACTAGAAATGTGACCATAATTACAGATATCACAGAGATATTCCTGCATGCAGCATATTACCGGCTACCATTGTCAAAATATCCGACCACGATCTTCCACTAAACCACTTGTTGCTTAGGCAAGGAATGGATGGAATATTATATTGATACTGAAACAAGATGTCAGCCACCTGCCTTGAACAGGGGTTATAACTAAGGGGTCTGACTAGAACAACAATATCCAAATGCATGCTCATACAGATTCTGATTCCGCCTTGTTTCTGCCTGAACAAATTGGCAGAGGGAGGGGTGCACAATGTCATTATTTACATTGCCAAACTTGCCTAAAAAACAGTATGTGGAGGAATCTCACCACCATTTTCCACTCTGTGATCTCTGTGATTGCGATCTGTGACTGTCATCTTTAGCAACACAGGCAGACATATTAGCATAAAATATAGAGAGATCACCCCACAAAAAATCATGAGAAAGAAACAGAAAGGAGGGAGCAGTGTGACTAGAGTGAAAAAAAAGAGGCCGATTGGGATCAGTGGGAAGGTCTGGAAGAACATCCCAGTGGAGAGAAGCAGAAGGGCCCTGTAGCACTGCTCTCAATCTGGCCAATCCAAACAGCTGCGCTGCTAACACAATTAATAGCCGGATGAGTTAGTACCAGACACAAGGCCACACAAGCTCCCCCCGAGCGTGCTAACTGCCCCACCGCCCCCATACATTTAGGAGCAACGCACCACAGATAGCACTTCACTCCAGTGTGTCCTAACTAACAGGGAGTAAGCCTTCCATATACGCTTGAAAATTAGATAGAACGCAGTGATACGGGTATTTTTCTTTTATATGCTGAAGTTTGTCAAATCAAAAATTCAATAAGCAAGAAATCAATCAATAAATTGATACCTGTGTGTAGTATCACCAGTGTTCTGTGATGCAACAAGCAGGGATAGAGACAACGGTAATGTACTCCATGAGGTATCATGACACACGACCATACTGTTGTAGAATACATGGTACAATTGTGTCACACGACAACACAAATGCAATAATTTTTCACATAGCTTGAAACTACAGTTCGGCCTGGCAATGATTACTGCTCAGCTTCCTTTGAAAAAATATCAATTCATGTGCTAAAAAACTGGCTCGGTTTTTGTATCTGAAGGTGTGAACAAATTACAATCTGTGAACCTGCCTGCTCTCATGAACGTGCTGTCAAAAGACTATGACTTGTGAGTCTCCCCCTGTGTGTTCATGTCCGGCATGCCACAGCGCGAGATGAGATCTATTGTTGTCCTGTGGTTTTCAGTCAGTTCTACATGGGACGGGCAGTGTGAGCTACATAGCTGGTGTCAAAAGCATATGTATAATTTAACCTCCACACACAAACTGCTAAATCTGTCTGCACTCAAACTATATCCAACTACTATATTCAATGAGCACAACCACAATTAAGACAACAATAGACCTGCTAAGAATTGTTAAACATCTTTTAAGATATCTAACAAAGTTGTTCATTTGCACACTAAGTGCTGAAAATATAGAATTAGTGTATATTAGATAAGATCTTTCTTTATTAAATGAATGCAGTGAGCAAATAGAGCTTGAAGCAATTACTGGGACTTGAGCTCATTCAGCGTAGCCTCATACAAACGCACAATAATTTGACCAGATTACATTAACTAAAAAGTAGGTCTGTGCGAATCCACAAAAGGTGGGCGCAACATTCATCTGAATGCACAATTGGCTGCGTGTGTGTGCACAGCCTGAGGTGGTACCAGGTGAGGTGGCAGCCCACACATTCATGCACACGACTACACAAGGGGAAATGACTTTCGGATGAAAGTGTAGTACCAGATTTAATGTCAAAGCCGCACCAGAGAGACAGTCAGTCATCTGACAGTCAAACACCGTGGCCACCCACCTGCCCTACCGAGTAGTGTAAAAGCCCCCACCCCCAACAAACACACGCAACGTGGCCCCAACCAGCAGTGTACCATGCTCAAACAAGAACCCAACCAACCAAACGTTAATACCGTTCGTAAGAGAGAAATCAAACAGTTCGTTTCGAAAATGCAGTGGTGTGCTTGACAAGATCGTGCTCACAATCAAATATAACCACAGGTGGCATGGCAGAGTAGCAAATAATATAGGAAAAAATGCTAGAGAGCACAACACGAGGTGTGTTGCTTTGCACTCCATTTAGTAATGTTATGTGATGGTTGTGTACATATGAAGAGGCTTTGGCTGGGACCAGGTGCCACAATGAATGGATGAATATGGTCAAATGACTGCTCCTGCACTGACACAGCATGGCGACGCCAACGGCACGGAGGCTTACTTCTGACAAAGCTGATTGAAGAGAATCTTGGGGTTCACTGGACCTTTGCCTTGTTCTTTCATATTCTGGAGGAATATGAACATGGCCGAAGTCAGGGGCTCCGGACTAGACAGCGTTACTGTCAAAGGACTCTGCGATACACATACATACAAAATGAAAGAAAAGAAATTTGGATGTTATAGAAAACGCAAGGACGGAAATGCATCACCAAAACAAAACAATTACCTATTCAACGGCAATCAGTTGATTAAAAGGCAGACGTAAAAATATGGCTGCGCCATGAGTGTAGCTAAATATTAAATGACTAGCAATGGGGGAGTGTGTAGCAAATTGTACCAAACTGGAATCCACCGGAGGGCTGATCCGTAGCTTGTGTCCTTTCTCCCTTACTTCCTGGATGAGGTCGATGAGCATGTGTGTCTGAGACAGGTTCTGCAGGGAGATTGTTTCAGTCATGTATTGTTGCCAGTATTGTGTTATTTCACCAATTCCCTTTGTACTGGGAATAGAAATAAAACAGTCAGCCAGCTTACAAACTCAAAAGAGCCTCTGTGAAAAAACACAACGGGTTTGAATGACATGACATTGCGACCATCATATTACTGCTTATTGTTTTCAAATGTTTCCAGTCATTTAAGATAGATTTTGTAAACTTGCATTGTCGATTACATTGAAGGAAAAGCTTTCAGATAGATCTATGATCAGCCAGCCCAGCATGTGTAGACTCTTGGTGAGGAGACAGCCTGAAGCAGACCCTGTCTCTTCATGTTACAGAGGCATCTTTTCCTTCCCTTTCAAGAGATATTTGTTTTGTCACATCCTGGCAATGAAGGCAGTTGCAGGAGAAAACACACAAAGGGGCTGGCATTGTGAGCACAGACACAGCTCGTCCTCTGACAATTATGTGTTTTCACCAGAAAGATTGCAATTTCCAAGGAGACAATACAAACAGACAGGGAGAGGGAGGGAAAAGCATGTAAAGCACGCTCACTCGAATTTCAATCAAAGAGGAAGACCCTGAGGGTGATTAACAAAATGGCGGAAAAAACAGCTTCATTGTTGAGGAGCCATGTCAGTTTGCAGTCACCATGACACGACCAGAGCAAGATTGGAGAGTGTCTATAGCTCTGTTGTATGGTGAAGATGCACTGTACCAACTGAGTGCCACTCGTGTCCAGACAGGTGAATATGTCTAAGCTTACAGTGCATTTACCACTGTGCTGAATATACTTCAAAATGATCTCAAGGCCTACACATGTTGGCGTCAGGGGTTGTTTACAATAGCCTTCAATTTATGACTTCAGCAAGCAACTATCGCTGCAGTAAGCCATTGATATACAACAGGGGATCTTAAAACCAGTTTAACGATGTGGAGTAATAGTGGAGGGATTGTGTATATCAAAATCCTTGCTGCTGTTAAAGGTTATCACAATTGTTGATGATAGATGATCAGTTGTCTCCATACATTTATTGATAGCACACCCAAAAACATCTCAAAATGTTTTACTTTGCATTTTCACCACATGAAACTGAGCCATACCAACCTGCATGACAGCATTGAAGAAGCAGGTGTTACCGAGGTTACTGATGCCTTTGACTGGTGCCAAGGTGCTGTTGGGGACTGAACTCTTTCCTCTCAGGGGGTCGGCATAATCTAACGCTTCCTCTCGCAGTTTGATTATCTTAGGTGATGTTGCTGGAAAACAGATAGAAAACAAATTCTGTAACGTACAGCAGTTAAAAAATATTCACCATAGATGCGTGCCAACAGGACACTGTTTGTGAAATTGAAGGAGGGGCTGCATCTTGAAAATCCAATGATCTGATAATGACACTTTAAATCTGGAAAGTGGTTCTAACTGCGGTTCTATCAGGATTCTGGGACATAGCATTGAGTGGCATGTGAGCTGGGAGCAAGGTGCTGGGATAGCAGCTGGAGGGGGAGATGGGTAATCTGGGCGGACAGATGACAGCTGTAGAAGTTTCGCTGGTTACTGAGGGAGGAGGGGATACGGTAGGGGGAGACAAATCTCCTGTGCCAGCTGTTCCTCTCAGTCACCAAGGAAAATTAACCTTAAAACAGGAACTCAAGACGCAGATGGTCTCAGTGGGACAGTGAGATGCCGATGCAGTCTGGTGGGAATAAACTCCAGAAAGAGGACATGGAAGCTCAAAGCATGGCAGCTGACCGTGACTATACCGTGGGCACCACTATTATTTGTACCCAGATCTTGCTACTGTTACACATTTAATCAGTTCAACACATTCATCGAGAGAAAGAATCTATATCATGGCCTTTTCCACAAGTAATTCTCTAAATTCCAGATGACAGGATTGTTCCATAAAAGTTGTGATCGAACCTCTCATGTAAGACCCATGTTTAGTAATATTGGGCCTCTGATGAGACAATAGTTCTACTCCAACATTCATTTTATCCTTGGTTTTGGAAAAATGCAGTGTTCCCAAAACATACAAAAATCTCAAAATATATTTCTAAGAACCTACATGATGTCTTTGTCCAAAACAAAACCACAAAGTACACGCTGATGATGGAATTTTGCTTGTGACTGGGACTTGCACTAGTAGTGAACAATTATCAAAACAACCACACAACTGCCAAATAAATCTGTCATTTGGTATTCACCACTATCAAATGAGGTCAAGCAAGTATTGGGGTTAGTACAAATTCCACAAAAGGCGCAATTTGATTCAAAAAGCTGCATTCAGCAGATGCCTTCATTATGTCTGCTACACTGAGTGTGACTCTCAAATATTATAAACTTTACACACTAAATATTACAGGAAAATGCCTCACTATAATGTGAATGGGATTACATATGAAAAGAACATAATTACAAGACTGTACTGTTGGGGAATTCAAATATTCAAGCCAATAAGAATACACATTTCACCTCTCATCAATGCTGATATTTTTCATTGATCTCTGTCAATCTGTTCTCAATGCAGGTTGAAGGATCCAGTGCTGAACTACAATTACAAATGTATAAATATGACATCACCAAGTAAGGTTTGTTACTTTCGACATCACAGTCACACGTTCTCAAATTTTGATGACATTCGTTTCTACCTTTGATGACATCACTACACTGGATGAATCTGCTGAAGGAAGAATTGGATAGAAAACAGTCCTTGATTTTTTTTTTTGCACATAAAACATGTTTGCCAGGACAGTGCTATTGCAATGGAATTTTCAAATATGCACAAGGTCTTAAATGCTGGAAACATGATCAACAGCATCCATCCACTATCAAAATATATTCCATAATTTGGCTCACAAATATTGTGTGCATGGGCAGAAGGGCCCCCCTACTGAGGGATGTTCCTGCCCTGCATGGTAATTTCTGTCCTGCAGCTCTTCCCAATCATTTACACGTGTGGTAAATAAATGACTTTGGTCCGTAAGCACTCCAGTTAGGAGAGCAGGCAAGCAACAAGGTCATTGGCCTAAACCTGATTACACCTAAACTGTGGACCTTAGCTATGAATC
>OMPJ01015319.1:16630-32031 GCA_900312935.1 Carapus acus | reverse complement strand
GGGTGGGCGGGTCTTTCAAGGCATGAGTCTCTACAAATATGGCAGATCACCAGTCCAAAAAATCTCCTCCTCCTCTCCCCTCATACTGAGACCACAAAAACTCTTTTCAAAGCCTCAATATAACAACCAGCGCTGCCATCTGAGGAGCTGGGGTAGAGGGTTGTTGGTTTCTCCCCCATCTGGATCCTGCTGAGTCAGCCATTCCTCTGTGCTCTTAGTGACACAGCGTTTTTCTGCTGTTAAGAAATATCCAACAAACAGCATCCATCTCCACTACACCTCACACACATACAAACGTAGGTAGACACCTCAGACACACATGCACACACATCGACCCACACACACAGCACCCCCCTGAGCTACACGATCAATCCTGTTTGCTGCACAGAAAGCTACAGCCTGCTAAGCTAAGCTGGTGCGCACGTTGGCACATCGGGCCATTTAAGGACAAAGGGCGATTAAGCTCCCATCAACCGTGCTGACTTTGTTTCGGAAGGTATTACAGCCATGGAAAGAACTCTGCCGTCAACTGCCAGTTCAACAAACCTGGCAAGGAGTCTGCAGCTGAGGAGTGTCAGTACCGCTCAGCGTCCATCACCCAACGAGGAAGAGTCGGGGGATTTCACTCCGACAAAGCCCCGAGCTCGACCAGTAATTAGGAAATAACTACGCTGAGCTTCTGTTCAGCTTTTCACAGGTCAGTGAGTAAACACAATGAGCAATACCGAGTGCGCTCAGTGAAGGTTCATCACGTTCCCGCCACCACACGGGCCGAATAGGTGAAAGTTTTCATCCATGATTGACTTGTTGAGCTCAGATCTGCCTAAGTTGGCACACACGCCGATGGAGGAAGAAAATGTTTGGGCATCTAGGATGAACCAACACTCCATACGGCCGAGACGTGCTGCAACTTCGCACTCCTATGTTAGTGCTCAATTTCTGAGGAGTCATGACAGGATAACATTAATAGAGGCCACAATACACTTGTTGCGGTAATTACTCGGTCTACGTAGGGCTAAGTATTGATAAGAAACACATGATTCAATTCAATTTTGATTCTTAAGATTTCAATTCAATTTGATTATCAATTCTGCATTGATTTAAATGCTTAGATTCAATCCAGTAAAAAGCAGAAATGCACAAATAAAAATAGCACCTACTGGCAATTTTGAATTATTTATTTCCCCTGCTCTAATGACATCTGAAAATGAAACATTAGCAGGCAACACCATAACAGCTCACTTGTGCAAATGTAGTACAAAAGTAAAAAACTTGACATTTCTGTATCAAAATGAAAAAGTGTATATACCTTAAATAAAATGTATCTCCTCTTGCACATTGTGATATACCTCACCATCATGTGTTTTCGGGTTGTATTACGTAGCGTGGTTCAGGAGCCTGTGACATCTTCTTATAGCAGGGGTGGGCAAACTACGGCCCGCGGGCCACATGCGGCCCATTGGCCTATTCCATCATGCCCGCCAAAGATTGATACAGAATCGCTTCCCTTCATTTCATTTCCATTCATACCTAGCGTTCCACCAGGTGGCACAATAGGCGCAGTGATACATTTAGCTACGGGAACTTGATTTTGTAGAGTCCGGGCTACTCTTTGTTACTACTCTGCTACTGTTCTGAACCTGGATCTGCAGCAATGAGTGGGCCAAAGAAAAGAAAAGTCGAACTGGCCCGTGTGTCAATTTTTTTAAGGTCAATGTGGCCCCCGAGCCAAAAAGTTTACCCACCCTTGTCTTAAAGCCTGGATTCTCTATGACACTGCAGGATCGCCGTTCTTTGCAAATGAAGATGGCCACAGAGTCTGTTATCATTTCAGCACAGACAGAGCTTGGCGAAGCTTTGTTGAGATGGGTCTGTTTCGGATCAACAGCGTTACCCGCTAGTTGTTGTAGAGCAGCGATCACCAGCCTTTTTGAAACTGAGAGCTACTTCATGGGTACTGAGTCATACAAAGGGCTACCAGTCTAACACACTCTTCTGAAATGATAAATTTGCTCAGTTTCTCTGACAACAAGGTAGGTGACAGATATCATTATTCAGCACTTTATTTCTATCTATCTCAGTAACTTTAGAATTTTCAGATGATCACTTGTATACTACATTTAATAGGAAACATGTCCCATTTCCAAAAGCCACTGACAAACCTTTTTTCAAATCATGAACTATTTTGCACCATGTTTCAAAAAGTTATCAAGTATATAATTTCAAAGAAAATCATTGTAGATGCCCCCAGTTGGACGTCGGACAGAGGGGAGATTACATCAGTTCAATTTTTCTCGTCTTCAAGTACAGTGTAGGCAACTTCTTTGACAACTTCTCTGTGTGAGAAAAATGTGTAGCTCTAAATGAGGCTTTGGTTGCTTTTGTACCGGCCTTGTGAAAAAAGATTGTTGGTCCCCACTGGCTTTTTCTGCCCGCAGTGCCATCACCACAATGCCCCCCGCAAGTGAGACACACGCGGGTTTCTTTCACAGTCGTAAAAGAGAGCTCCTCCTCCCATTCGTGGTGATACCAATACATTTTTTTTTTCTGCCATGTTTTTGGGGTGAGAAACTGCATTCAGGGCCAATCTTCACTGCGCCCGCAAGCTAACTCTCCACTTGCACTGAAGTTTTGTCACATGCAAATTACAATTGATCATTGAATTAGAGTAGGTCAGACTTCATTCAAATTTATCTCAAACTTATGTATAATGAATATATTTTTGGGATATTATCATTTTAATATCTATATAAATGTAAGCGTGATTCAAAAAAGTAGGAATAGAATAAAATTCTGTCTTAGACGCAGCTCACTGGTGAGTTGTGAGTTGTTTAGAACAGGCCTGCTGGCGCCTCATGTGGTCCTTGCAGGCGACCTGGCGCCCGTGGGCACCGTGTTGATGACCCCTGTTTAGAGTATCGGCATGGTGTTGGTTTAAGTGGTCCCTCAAGTTGTGTTTCTCTTGTACTTTAATTTTGCCTTGAACAAGTTACACACTACCTTACTTTTGTTTTGTTCGTGTGTTCCAGATTTATATGGGAATTGTCCCATACATCAGTCCAAAGATCTGATCTTTTTCCACCAGCATTTTGTTTTTGTTTGGACGCCCTCAACTTCTTCCCCTCAATAAAGTACCTACGACCTACCTACCTAAAACGTGATTCACAAGGTGTTGCGCACAGCATTCCCACTGGCCAGGAGTTGAATCAGTTCGGAGGAATTGCTGAATCTATATCAAATCAGGGGCAGGGGATAATTTCGATGCATCAATTATTTGATATTTAGTGCCTAGAATTTTGCTCTGGGCCCTCGTCTGTCTGAGGGCAGATTTCTGATCCCAGAAGAGAGTCCCCCCCCCCGAAAGACTTTCCTTTCACATTCCGCTCCCTTTGCTTACACCTTCCTCTGCCACTGGGAATGCCGAAGAAGAAGGAACAAGCTCATCCTGTGTAGCCCCGGCTCTAAATGGGGTCTTGTTTAGGATCGGTGGCCGCCTCTTTGAAATGCCAGGCGTGTTGGGTTTGGGGACCAACTTCATCTGTGCGTGAGGGCCAGTGCACACAACACACTCACCCACTGCCTCAAAAAGGGAATAATCCAGAGACAGATTGTCAGCAGGGAGACACTATCCAGAGGGTCCCTAGGGGGGCACTAAGGGACCCCCGAGGGTTCTTGCACAGGCCACAGGAACCAACACAACACTAAATGCCTGAGAGGCCTCTGCACCATGCCTGCATTTGACTAAACTATCATCTGAATTTAGATTTAGCATTAATAAAGCTTGAGTTTTTATACACACGCACCAAAACACCAATGTAAAAATTCATGAAGAAGAAAACGGCCATTATGAGATTGGGAACATATTTCCATTGTGTGTTTTGTGTGCTTTGTGTGCTTTCTTCTCAACCACATATAGATATGCACAAACACAAACTCTTGGCTGCTGTCTTCTGAAATGACTGGTCTTGATGTCTCCTTGTTCCCCTCTTCAGTCTCATTAATCACATCAGGAAACAGGAATCTTTTATTGTCATTACAGCAATTGAATTGAGTGATGAAACTAAGGTGCTGCATTCCGGTGTAAGTAGTTAGGAAAGAAAAGAAGGAAGAAGAAGAGAGTTTGCATCCTTTGCTCTGTCGAATTAATCTTAATTCAACACGATCAATGACCTCAATGAACCCTGCCGCTGATGTTAATGCCTCTGCAGAAGCTTCGACCTCAGCGTCACTACAGTAAATGCTCGAAGCACGCACACGTGCACGCACACACACAGCAGGTGTGTGACAGCATGATTTGGCCTATCACATCTCCACTGTTCAGTTGTCCTCTAGAGGCACTGGCTGGTCCAGTCGTTGCCCTCCCTCGTCAGGAATGAGGCTGCTGCTGCTGAGGGAGAGAAGGGGGAGGAAGATCTCCTTCATCTCAGAGTCTGAACTCAGTCCACCTCAGCAGAAGCACCTATAGTCATGACCTCAGTAAAACTACTCCAACACCATCATCTCATCACGTCGGTCTACTCCACAATGTCACAGCTTTGTTGCCAGAGTAACGAATCTTCATTCTGTGAGTTGGAAATTAGTCACAAGCTGCATGGTCGCAGAGGCGGTTGCAGCCTGTCCACACCCTCGTCCGCTCCACCTGACTCATGCATCAAGCAGGAATTTGGCAGTACATGGTAACAGATGTGGTTGTAAAAGCTGCGTGGAAAGGAGCATTCTGTAGGCTGGCTCTGATCCGGATGTGTCGGTCGGGCCTAACTGACAAACACACACTGCGCGTTTTGTCTGCGGCATGAGGCAGAGGTGCTTGGTCCGCCCTTACATGTCGACCTCTTGTCGACTTGTGAGGCGTTACATCACAAACTGGTCAGACAGAAAGTGCCTAAACACAACGCTCTTCACAAACTCAGCCGCCCCCACCGGCACATTGCCGCCCACTCACTGGGAGCTGGTTTGGGCTGTGGTTTTTCAGACGACTCCTTCACCTAGGTTAGTGACAAAGCTAAAAATACACACTAGACAGCAGAGTCCTCAACAAAAGAGACTTCAGCCCCTCTCAAATGGGACTCTCAAATGGGACACACTCCAGCTACACCTCTGGGGAAGGGGAGGCGTCAGGAGAGAGAGAGGGAAGAGGAGAGGGAGGGAGATGGAGTGTGTGTGGGGGGGTGAGACAGATATCCAAAGAGAAAGCAAATAACTCTTGATCACAGGCAGTGTTCCAATTCATCCCTGATGATGGGCATCATAGACCTGATCTCCGAAAGATCTGCGAATATGGGAGTGCATGTGCGCGCATGTAGAAGACTCAATTCTGAGCTGAGAATGTGTTGGACTTCAGGCCTGCTGGAGCTACAAAAACAAAGCTGGGTTTTGGTTCACTTCTCTTCGGACAGTCAGACACAAACTCAGGCAGCAGGATCTGAGTCTGCTTCAGAGGCTTCCCCTGGACAGCATCAAACGGGAGCTCTGTGGTCGGCGGCACCCTTGCACTGGGCATAATTCACATGCTGCCAGTTTATCTGCCTCCTACCCGAGCTCTGGTCGGACAAATGCCTCCTCGTGCGCTGACAAGTGCAGACGGGCTGTGTCAGAAACACACCCAGGCAGGAGAAAGGCCAACAGGGGGCGGGGCGGGCAGCCAATCAAAGGCCTCTTTATATCTAAATCCATCATTACTGCGAGGAGACACTCAGTGTGCATATATCAACACGTTTTTGGGGCCTGGCCACTCCACCAACCTCCGCCCATCACTTTCTTCTAAGAGATCTTTAAAAAATGAAGTAAGGTTGTGTTCTTCCCCAGCAGACGTCAGCGATCGTCTCCAGGGTGTTTGGAGGAGCAGCTGCTCAGGCTTTAGCCGGGTAGCAACGGGGCTACTGTGGCAGTGGGAGCTGGTCTCCATGGGGGGCTGTACCTGGTCTCCTGGCTGGAGGCGCTCTATACTGCCGATGACGAGTGGCTTGAAAAGTAATGTTCACCTGATTGGGATGATGGAAAGTGTGGTGTGGAGAAGTGTGTATGTGTGCATGTGTGTATGTGTGTTTGCACGTGTGTGTTGTACATTAAAGCCGACGACCCCAAGATCCCTGTGCAAGAATGTTCGGGCTCATCATGCCTGATCTCTGCCCCAAGGCCAATATTCATCTGTCTGTCAAAGACAGAGCCCTCACACACACACGCACACACTATATTTAGCAGACAAAGCTTCATCAGCCTGAGTACTCAATTCAATTTCAGGACCACTGTAATCTGGCTTGGTGAAGCGCTGGGCCGATGCTAATGTGGCTCTCGCTGTCTTTCACACTGTTGCCAAAGCCTGCGCCGTTGATTCCAAGAGCCGACGCACCTCAAAATATTCCTGATGCACTTCAATGTTCCGTTTCCGTGGCGAAAGCACGTGAGCTATTTGGCCTGGTGCCTTTTCATCAGCTAGGCGAGACCTTTCTTGCTCAGCTGCTGATAATTAACACCCGGACGAAAACGAACGGGTACGACCTCGAGCGAAAACATTCGCAACTTAGAGAGAACAAAGAGACGGGGTGACCATGACGACAGCAGTCTAACTTGATGATGACGATGGTAATGATGATGTCTATCCCTGTACACACTTCACTTTGTCTTTGCAAGCAAGGGCAGAAGCAACTGGAGCAAGGGATGAGGAGAGGAAGCAAAGCGAAGAGAAGAGAGAATGGGAGGACAGGAGAGGAGAGAAGAGAAGAGGGGAACGACAGGGAATGGAGGAGAGGAGGAGAACAGAGCAGAGGACGGGACAGGGGAGGGAGGAGAGGAACAAAGGAGAGAGGAGCAGAGGTGACAGGAGAGGAGGGGAAGGAGAAGAGTTTAGGGGAGGGGAGGAGTGGGCTGGAAGGTAGGAAGGAGGGAAGATGAAGTATAAGGGTAATGGGCGATACAAGAAGAGTGGAGGGGAGAGGAGGTCAGAAGGAGAGAGGAGAAAATGGAGAGAGGATGGGAGTACAGGAGAGAAAAGGTAAGGCACTCCACATCCATGACCACCAGAACCAGCAGGCTGAGGGAGCAGGAGCGTCAGTGCACTCTGATTGATACACTCACACCTGTAAACAGGAAGTGTTTTACACCGCCAGCATACTTCCTCTCAAGCCAATTAACCAGCAACCCCAGTGTGTGTGTGTGTGTGTGTGTGTGTGTGTGTGTGTGTGTGTGTGCGCGCGCGCATAGGCGCAAACATCTCATTAGTTCTGTCCCTTAGGTATGTGACGCTGACTCCTAAGTCAGCATTTTTGTCTAAAAGATGAAAAATATGTTGGTTGCTCGTTGGAATTGTCGAGCTTGAGTCCAATCCACGAGGACCACATCCAACTGACAACAGGATATCGAAATTTGATTTGTTTAAGAGACATGGTAGATAGGTGCTTAATTGATCCGTTGCTTGATTGACATCTTGTGCGGGTTGGGATTTTTCCTCCCTTTTCCAAAAATCACTGAAAAACTCCTCATAGGTGTATGTGTATGAGTGTGTGTGTGTGTCTGTCTATCTGTCTGTTTGTCTGTATGCGCACGTGTAGGAGTCCACCAAAAATAAATCATTATTGAACTGGCAAATCAATTAATTGTTGTGATCTCTGAGCGGGTATAATGCCAATCTTACACTATATGGCTCTGACAAAAACAAGTATGAGTGAGTGTGTGTGGTACCCTCAACAGCAAACATCAAAGGAGCTCCAACTGCTCCTGCTAACTTCCCTTAGCCTGAAATAGGACGCTGTCAATCAGAGCAGCGGGCTTAAAGGGGTTGCTGAGGCCTTTGCGGTCGGGATGCCTGGGCCCTGCAGGCTGGCACGGTGCCAGCGGCAGCAGTAATCTGTGTGTGTCTGGGTGTGAGTGTGTAGCACTCTATAAACCACTTAAGCTCTCGGTGGTATGAAGTCTTCTGATGTCAGCTGACATGAAGCTCCGTCCCTCCCCCTAGGCCTCAGCCCTGCCTCTCGTCTCAACACAGCTACGTTGCTTCGCTTAGGCAGCGGATGATGTTCTAACACGTCAGTTTGTCTTAATGATGCTTTTTTCATTTGAACGCTAATATTTCTGCTAGCATTGTTATTGCCACTATCAATGCTGCCTACTGTTACGAGTCCCTGCTAAAGAACATTTGGTCAGTTTGGGGGAAAATGCAGCAACTCTGGCTTGAAGAACAACATTTGACCAACAGATGATCACCCCTCTCACATTCACTCTCTATAACACTCTAGCAAACTCTCACATTCACTCTCTCCAACATCAGATAAGATGCTT
Organism: Carapus acus; assembly: GCA_900312935.1. Taxonomy (NCBI): domain Eukaryota; kingdom Metazoa; phylum Chordata; class Actinopteri; order Ophidiiformes; family Carapidae; genus Carapus; species Carapus acus. The sequence goes on along the minus strand of OMPJ01015319.1, from coordinate 23,757 downwards.
GTCTCTGAGAAGAGACACACACACACACACACACACACACACACACACACACACACGCGCCCTCTAATACACTGTCTCCCCCTCCTTCTCGCTCTCTACAACGTACACTACACCCCTCTCTCTCTCTCACTCTCTCTCCTTCTCTCTCTCCATTAGCAGGCTCAAACAGCTGCCGGTCTGCTCTGATGTCTCCTCTCCGTGTTCTCTCCCCCCTACTGGTTAAAACTAGCCGCAAAAACACGCTGCTTATGTAGAACATGAGCGCGCTTGACAGCTCGCTTGTGCAAATCTCCCTAGCAGCGGTGCTATGTAAAAAGAAAAAAAGAAAATCAAAAAGAAAATCACAACCAAAAGTACAGAGCAGAGGAAGCTCGGCAGCCATATGGGAGATGTGCGCTACACCAGGAGAACAGCCACAGTGAAGGGGGGAAACTGGGCCCGGGATCAGGTGGGCTCAGGGAGGTCGGAAGAGAGGTAAAGATTCCCTTGGCGCCATGTAGAGGTCCAAGGCGGCCTGTTGGTAGATGGCACCCCCAGCCTGCAGTCCCACTCTACCTGTATTGGGAAGCATGAGCTTCAGCCAACTGACACCACAATTAGCACCAGGCGGTCAAAATGCTCCACAATTGATTAAACACTGAATTGGGAGCAAAACCCAAGCAGCTACTGGCAGACTGGAGGAGAACACGATAGGAAACGGGTTTTAGGTCGCCACACAAGACGAACACGGACCAACACACTCCCTGTATCCCACAACTGGTCAGTCTGGAGGGTCCACAAGAGGGACTCTGGGTTCATTACCCTGTGCAGTGAGAGGGACACACGAAGGTACACACACTCTGATGTGTCATTATATCAAGGTGCAAATTGAAGCCAACTGGAAACATTCCCTTTGATGACGTGCAGAGTTAATAAGCCATTCGGCAAGGAACTCACGCGCACGCTCACACACTCTCCTGTGGCAGTTGCACCCGGTACGGGTCCAGCCGACTGTCCCCAGGCCGAGTCCCTGATCAAAGTGCTGCTTACTAATTGAAAATGCTCATTTGCGTAATGAACAGAACACAACGGCACATAACAGCGGCATCAGAGAGAAGCAAGAAACAGGGCAAGGGGCAAGGCCGACATCTGGTTTGGGATCAGCTTCATCCTCAATCTCAATCCAATGCTCAGCCTTACGCAGTGATGCAATATTTCGTTTTTTCAGAGATTTTGTTCACATTATTTTCTAATCATAGTGTCTGCAAGTGTCATCCATGGGCGACTTGGGGATTTCACTATGGTAGAATCTTTCATAGCATCTACAGAAATCAAAAACATCACCAGCCAAGTAGGGTTACTCCAATACCGATACCAGAATCGGAAGGGCCCCCGGTGCAGCATAAAACGCTGGCATCTGTAGCGGCAAATACTAACAAATAAGGTGCCGGTGCCAGTTGCCGATACTAGTACCGGCCTCGTGTTTCCCTCGCCCGACACTCACTGCTGTGATTGCACATGTTCAGTGCATGCTGAGCCAAGCTATCCTATTGGCCAGAAGCGGATGCTCTCAACCAATAATGGGGCATCTATTTCATGATGAGGAAAAACAAACCAGCGTGCTACAGGAGAAAATGTCAGCAAAACATTTCAACATAGAAACTCCAGAAAGTACAACAGCTACATGCAAGATTTGCAGTGTGAAAGCTGCAAAAGGTGAAACTGAAACAGCCAGTTTCAAACCTGAACATTTGAAAACGAAACATATGAACGGACAACAAGAGTCTGAGGAAGTGGCAATTGCGAATTGCGGCAATTAAAAGGGGGATGGACCGCTGCAACGAAACCTGGTCAGCTCACTTCAGAGGAAGGACCAGAGGGACGAGAAGAGTGAAGCGGCAAGAAAGATGTAGAAAAATTAACGAAATGAATGTGCTCTGTAACACGCCCCTCTCCTTTGTTGACAATGTGGGATTCCAGCTTTTTATAGCTCACGCAGTACCAAAGTACAAGGGACTGCTGTCCCTGCACTACAAAAGGAGGTAACGCAGCATGTTTCAAGGAAGCTACAAAAGGTGGAGGCCAGAAGCTTCACTACTGATGTCTGGAGCAGGGACGTCTCCCCACTCTGCCTGCTTAGTTTAACTGTTCACTGGGTGGACACTGAATGGTTCATCCTAGAAAGCATGGTGCTGCATGCAAAAAGTTCAAAGGATCCCACACTGAAGCAATTGCAGGACCTATGGACAATTTGCTGCTTAACTGGAACATCCCCAGGTCAAACGTTACTTTAGCCTGCTGGTGTCTAGGATTTGCTATTTTCTCTTGTTGTTTTCACTTGTCTTTCACTGGAAAAGAAATTGAGATGTTCTTACCTCAGATAGGCCTTAATGCCATGATCTCTCTCAAAGATACCTCATATATATTATTTCATTTTAATTTAATTGTTGCACTACTGTTATACAAGCTGTAACTACATCGATACTGCACTGTTTTGGCCTTTGAGAGCCAAAACTCAGGTTTAAGAAGAGTTTATTAACTTCACAAAAAAGTTTCCTGTTTTCACTCTGTATTAGTCTTTTTTCCTGTTTCACAAAGGTTTTCATGCAGTGCCTGACAAATCCATGATAGCAATGATTTTACACCTAAATGAGTAAGCAGTTCTTTCGAATTAGAAAAAAATACTCTTACATTTTGTTTTTTCAGATGGCGTTGTATCAGTATAGTATCTGTATCAGCAGATATCAGGATCGGTATCGGGGAGGGGGCGGGGGCGATATCAGAACAACACTACAGCCAAGCCACGCCCCCACTGTCAGCAAGGGATTTCTGGGCTGTTTAGAGCTCTGATAGCTTTTGTTTTGGTCCGTTTCAGAACATAAAAAGTCATACATGACATCATTTCCTGTGACAATCTTCACTATTGCAGGTCATAATCATGTTTCAATCTCTGTATGTCTTCTTGGAAGCAGGGTAGTGTCCTCCACCTGTGTCTGTGTGTCTCTGCTTTCCATTGCAGGTGCTGAGCTTAGCCAAATGCCACTCTTTTGAGGAATGGCGGATCACCTCCCTTCTTGCTACCCATGTTGCTGCCTTTGCAGTGTGGTGCTGCGTCCTGCGGGTTAATGTTACAAATTACCTCTGGTCAGTGCCATTCACATAAGGCGAAAGAACCAGAAAAGTCAGGTAGCGGTAGGGGGAAGGAGGCTATTTCTGTTTAATGTTTTCTTCTGGTTACCGCGGGGAAGTTTGTTATTTGTTTGCTCATTTCTTTTTGGAAAAGTAAGCTTCCTTTGATGAGAGTGCATTTTGTTTCATTTTTGTTTTAGAAAAATATAATTACTTTTTGTTTAGGCCAAAATAAATGAGCGAGATGGGGAACAACCTAGTTTTGTATTTATTCATGTTGCATCCTGGGTCCCCTACTCTGGGACACAACAACACAAATACACACAGTGGCACGGCTGCTCTGGAGGAAGCTGCTGAGGTGAGAAGTTGTGACTGGAAGCCAGGAGCCTTGGGAGCCGTCCAACGTCTGAGAATCAGGCAGCGAGTAATTATCTGACTTGCCTCCATCTCAGGAAGCTGGCAGAGACACTTGCGACGCTGAGTTGATGCGACAGGGGAACAAACGTCATTTCTGCGCCTGCTCAGGTCGGGACGCCAAACCATGCTCTGTAATTCCACCGTTGACGGAGATCAACCAAGGAGCTTGCGATGGCATCATAGCCGCGGGCTGGAAAGCACGCCCGGGTTTGGATATTCTGACTGAAACCCGACGTCTCAAGCAGAGGGTGTGGCTTCAAGTAACTCATCTATGACAGGTGTGAGGCTCTGAGGAGCCATGCGGCCTTTGTGGAGGTACAGTATGCAACCTGCAGCACATGTGGGCATCTCAGCAGCCAAGGATCCACACATACACACAAACATGCACACGCGCGCACACACACACAGAAATACGCACGCACGCAGAAACACATGCACACACACGTGCGCGCGCGCACACACACACAGACACACTCTGTCATTGGCGGATGCTTAGGCCACTCTCGCACTCATTTAATATTTTTCTTCTGAAAATCAGTTGTGCGGCTCATTGGTGATTCTCTCGGCTTTGGGGGCAATGCTCCTCTCGCTCCACTGTCTGCTCGCCATGCATAATTCAGCTGATGTGCTCACAGCCGTCTGGATCACGGTCATTAGGACAGAAATAGAGCACTGTAACGTGTTCCGGCGTGCAAGGTTGACAAAGCTGCATTTGTTCCGTGGGCCCGGACAGAGTCAGAACCAGCAGCTACAAGAGTACAATCAAAATGATGTGTTTGTTTTGGGGCACAGACCAACAGTGCCACACAATTATTGGGGGACTGCACAACACACGCACAACACACACACATGCACGCACACGCAGGCTAGTTAATTAGCTCAAACTGCAACCTGGCGAAAATTGCGATTCTTAAAGCTTTGGTTCGAAGGTGGCTCTGACTTTCAGTTTCTCTGTCTTATCACAACCTATCTTAAGTACCAACACTGGGGGCAAAGGTCATCCGGAGCTACTTCTTTCTGAGATTTATGGACCACATATACACACACCCAGCTGCATATAGGCAGCTCAGGGTCGATCTGAGATTTTGTATGGTAAAATCATCACAAAAGAAAAGCGCGTTGACTCCCTTCAATTCAATTCAATTCAATTTAATTTGTATAGCGCCAAATCATAACAGGAGTTATCTCAAGGCGCTTTACAGGATGATGCAGGTAGTGCTCCTCAGCATGTTAACACTCAGGGGCTATGGGATGGACATGCAGACACCCAACACATCCCCTATTAGCGACAGTGGCGAGGAGAAACCTCCCCTCAAGGGAAGGAACCTCGGGAAGGCCGGGCTACAGGTGGGCGGTCAACTGCTCTGAGCGGTGGGGTTGGGAGAGAGAGGGAAGGAGACTTAACAAATAAATAATCACATATGTCCTGCATTCACACGAGCACTTTATTTTCTCATGTAAATCAGTTTCTGCTCCCCTCCTTGGGAGCATCACTTGGCGATGGCCTAGCCCATGTCCCACAAGCACACAAATCTTATTTTCTTCAATATATCTCACTCATCTCCTCCTTACTCAGTGTCCGCCACGATGACCTTTTGACTTGGAGACTGAACGGCGACCTGTAGAATTCTGCCCATGAAAGTGGAGAGCCTGCTGAGCCGAAGGGACTGCATCCCCCTTTGCCCCATACCCCTCTCCTGATGGTAATCGCAGCACAGCCGGTCCCTGAACGCCTCATCGCAGCCCTACTTTTCCAGCCTGGGCCGGTGGCTACCTCGGCTAGCCCGCTAATCTTCGGTAAACGTCTGTCTAAGGCGGCAAATGCTGCCATGTGTGAGCATCGATCAACTTTTCTTGCGTTGTCCCGCTTGTTCCATTTGTTTACAGCCTCAGGTTCTCTCCCGGTAGAAGTTTGACGTCGGTCTCCAAACACAGTAACCACTGTGGCGCTATTACTGCGCTTTTCAAGAATCCGCACAGGGAGAGAGAGTGATCACAGACGCAAACTACAGACTACATCGCATGCACCAAGTGTAAAAGCACGCACACGGGCAAACAGACAACTACGGCAGGCACGCAGCGAATGGCGCCCTGTGAACGCGGGCTCGCCCAGCTCTTCAATGCGCTTCTTTCAACTTTGCGCCATATTGCGGGCGCCTCGCGGGTCCCTGAACGCCGCAACATTGTTTCCAGGAAAACAAAAGGCGCAACCGGCTGATCCTACCTTGGCGATGGCCTTCTTGTAACGCATGGCGGCCTGCTGGATCAGAGTTTGCACTTTGATATTCCCATCTCCGCACGGAACAACCACCCGGGTCCGGCCGAAGCACACCGTCACTTTCATGGCTGTGGGATCCGAGTGGCAGCTCAGGTTAGGGGTTCAGAGCGCGGAAAGGAGCAGTGGGAGGCGCGGAGCGCGGAGGGAGAAGGCGGCGGGAGCATGGACCCGATCCCGGCTCCGAGGCGTCTGTCGCGAGCACAACTACTGAGCTCGCCACCGCTCTCCGCTGGACGACATGATTTTCTCCGTTTCTGACCACCTGTTTAATCAGTCTCTCTCCCTCTTTCCCACTCTCTGCTGAGCTAACTCATGATCGTGTGAGGCGTTGAAGTGCTGGTAGGATTCTATGCTTGCCCCGTCCCCTCTGCTTTGCACGCCGCCTTTCTAGTTCAAAGTTTAATAAAAAAATATGGTCGAGCCACGATGATTGACCTGCGTCTGTCTATCTATCTATCTATCTATCTATCTATCTATCTATCTATCTATCTATCTATTGGTTATTTTGAACAGACTGAAAGTTATCGACGAAAAGTGCAGCACACATTCATACACAGGTTCGAGATATTGAGGAAACCGTCGTTACGTGACTTTGCACGTATCCTTTTATTTTATTTTTTTATTTTTTGCAGTATTTTTATCATTTCCACAGAACTGCTCGTGTCAGATGTTCAGATAACAAAGAGTCAACGACCAGTCCATGAACGCACCATTGAGCCTGTAATCCTATCGGCGCTCTCTGACTCCTCTCTCTGGTCAAAATTGGTAGTGACCGGCGCAAGGATAACCTGTTGCTCCCAAACGTGGACATTTTTCGCTAAACAAGGCAAAATAATTGTTAAGAAACAGTTTGAATGAGCAGTACATTTTTGCTTTGTTGCTTATATTACTTCCTGATGCCATTCAAAGTTTTTCACAATCCACAGTTGGATTCGGGTGTTCTTTAGCTGTTGTTAGTCTCACCGTGATACCTCGAACCCCGATTCCACTGCCTGGTGATTGGGTTGAGTGGGTCGATGTTTTTCAGCGCTTTTGTTCGTGTTCGATGCCAAACACCGAGTTTGGCTCTGCTGTCACGTCATCGATTAACGTGATAGACAAACTGTAGGCTTTATTTGACCTCGCTACAGAAAACGCGTTCGTGCATACATACATACTTACATACATACATACATACATACAGTACATACAGTACATACATACATACATACATACATAACAACGATTGTTGCCAACTGTCGGGATGTTATACACAACATTGCACATTCATGCAGTACATTGCAAGAACACAAGATTACCTTACATACTCTGGATTTAGGACATG
>OMPJ01015319.1:0-16610 GCA_900312935.1 Carapus acus | reverse complement strand
GGCAAAATAATTGTTAAGAAACAGTTTGAATGAGCAGTACATTTTTGCTTTGTTGCTTATATTACTTCCTGATGCCATTCAAAGTTTTTCACAATCCACAGTTGGATTCGGGTGTTCTTTAGCTGTTGTTAGTCTCACCGTGATACCTCGAACCCCGATTCCACTGCCTGGTGATTGGGTTGAGTGGGTCGATGTTTTTCAGCGCTTTTGTTCGTGTTCGATGCCAAAAACCGAGTTTGGCTCTGCGATTACAACTTGTTGTAGAAGCAATATCACAGGCATAGCTGTGTGTGTGTGTTTGTGTGTGTGTGTTTGTGTGTGAGTGTTTGTGTGTGTGTGTGCGTGTGTGCGTGCGTGGGTCGCGTTCGCAGTCGTGCCTGTGTCAGCCTGCTCGGAGACGGGCGTTTTCGCTAATTATGCTGCTGTCACGTCATCGATTAACGTGATAGACAAACTGTAGGCTTTATTTGACCTCGCTACAGAAAACGCGTTCGTGCATACATACATACTTACATACATACATACATACATACAGTACATACAGTACATACATACATACATACATACATAACAACGATTGTTGCCAACTGTCGGGATGTTATACACAACATTGCACATTCATGCAGTACATTGCAAGAACACAAGATTACCTTACATACTCTGGATTTAGGACATGTTGAGCTCAGTTGGGATAGAAACTGTCCCAATTCTGTTTGTTCTTGCACCCTTTTGAGGGGTTTCTTTTCAGTGGCCATGCAGCTCCAGAACCACACGTCTGTGCAGTATGTGACAATGCTCTCAGTGGAGCACTGATAGATGGACACCAGCAGTCTCTGAGTGAGGCTTTCCTTCCATAGAACTCTCTGAAAGTGGAGTACTCGGTTATGTGACGCCGGCATGGGTTGTGTTGCTCCAAGTCAGGAATCAGGGATCTATGTTGTCATTATACAACAATTCACATTTTGTAATGAAATGAGGGAGCTGAGTCCCAGTGCAATTTAAAATGAGTATAAAAGGGAAAGCTGCAGAATGCAGCTGTGGCCTCAGTTCATCGACCAGGGATCTGGCGTTGATGAGGAAAATGTTCGCGAGTGGCAGTTTAGAGCAGTGTTTCCCAGCCAGTGTGCTGCGGCACACTAGTGTGCAGTGAAAAGTCATCAAGTGTCCTGAGGTACAATCCCTCCCCAGAATGTGTGCATGTGCTTGCATGCAAGTGTGGTTTTGCCCAGTTGGGGTGAAGTGAGCTCCTCCTACACGCAGTCGGCCTGGTTCCTCCACTCTGAACACAGCTGGGGCGTGGATGGGCCTCTAGCCTCAACCTTAGCAGCTGTCACACCAGATACAGCAGCAGGAGTTGACACCCAGTCAGCATGAGTGACATGCAGACAACAAAGTGGAAGCATCAGTTCAGACTTGATCCATGTTTCAGCATCCTTACATGTCCAGTGATTGATCAGGGTGTGTGCAGTAGTTGGAGAGCCCAAAGCTTTCATTCTCACAGCTCAAATAAAAACTGCAGAGAGGTCAAAGGTGGGTCCAGGATGAGTACAATGAGGAATTGTCAAGAAATCAACTCAATGTGCAGCGCAGGTGGATAAACCTCCAATGTTCCACTCAGTAGTGACCTCTTGTGGTCAATTTATGCATCGGTCCCAAGTGATCCTGAAGCGGCTCAGGAGCGCCAGCAAACACTTTGAATGTGAGAAAATGTGAATCTGCCCCTTGCTGCCTACCTCTCTCCCAACGTGCTTCGCTTTCGGTGTAACTCTCATCCAAACAGGCTCGTCCAGGTCGCGTGGGACCCCCTGCCATGGAGCCCCTGCCTTTCCCTTTGTTTGTTGTGGTATGGTTGGTATGGTGTTGGTGGATTTTTTTGGGAGGGCTCCATGTTCATCATCCTGTCAGGAGCCCCTAAATTCCTTGAAACTGCCCTGCATGTGAGTAAAAGTCACCAAACATGAATTTGTTCACCTTTGAAAGATGACACTGAAAAAAAGCAAAAAATGTGTCCCTCCTCGAAGTGCATGGCCCCAGTGCCGTAAACTGCCAAAGGCCCCCCAACATTCTGATGGTTGCGCCTTATCATGTGACCCTGGTCGCCTCCGCTTTTGAATTGATTTTGCCATTTCAGCCACTGGGAGGCAGCAGGAAATCAAACGACTTAGCAACCTGCGTGAAACTGCAGTATTTGCGCATAAGTACCGTCGAACCGATCACGGCGTAAACCCGTCCCACAATTGAATGTTCTGCCCGGTCGGTTATCGATCATTTCAGCCTTCAAAAGTGTCGAAAACGCAGAGTGCAGATCCTTAAGTCAGCGGGTGCATTAATATTGCGGAGCTGGCAGACTAGATCGTGTGTGGGCCCATTTTCCAGCTGACTTCATTTGGATTTGGCGTCTGTAATCTGCCCCCCCACGCCCTCCGCACATATACACACGCGCACACACACTACCTCTACAGCCCGCAGAGTGACTCGGGGAGCTGCTCTGAGACATAAGAAAAGGATGTACATAATGATAATAATCATTCAAGCTTTATTGTCATATGCACAGTACATAGAAACAAGTTTCCTGCACGATGAGATTCTTACTTGCCGCCCTGCATTTCACCTGTACATCTCACCCTAACATCATCCGGCCGGTCTTACCCTAAGTAAGACTTAGTCTTACTGAGTTTTTTGCAGGGTAAACCATTTGATAAACAAAATGGAATTTCAGTGGGAACGCTGTGTGGTTTTAGTGATAACTCGTAAATGATAGACATTCCACCTATGGAACAGGAGCTATCAGTAGTCAACACATCTCTGAGATTTAGAGGGCAGTTATCTTGGTATTTCTGTGATGATTCATGGCCATTCATTGTTTTAACACTGAATTCACTGGTAAAAGCCTTAAAGAGCCTTAAGTTGTCAGGACTGGGTGGTATCATGGTATAACAAGACCGGATGTAATACACCAGGATAATCATAACTTCCCTTGTGCACTAACAACACGGCCAATTGTTTTTGTTCGCTGCATGGACAGCAGCAGAGGTGGGCAGACTATGGCCCGTGGGCTCCATCAAGCCTGATGGTCTTTTTCGATCTTGTAATTTTGATTGCACTCAATACAAACAACAAAAACTACAAGCCAACACCAGACTTTGATGAAGTGGCAAAGATAGGCGAACAACAAAGCTGTTTCCATTGTGATGCTGCTTTCCTGCTTCTGCTTGATATGTTGGCACCTTGTGCCAATGTACGTCTGTCAAACTTTAATAGTCAATAAGGCCCCTGAGCCGAGACCCTTGTCTTGTGTGTTCAGACTGGTGTATCAACGTCAGAGTTCAGAGTTCATGTCTGTTGTACAAATGTGCAGGGCGGCAAAATAAGAATTTCATAGTGCAGAGACAGTTGTTTCTATACGGTACATATGACGATAAAGCTTTGAAATGTACATCACGAGTAGATGTAGACGTATTTTAGCTTTTCTTGCTATCTGTCGCTGGTGTTCACTAATTGACATTTCCCTTGTTCGCCCCTAAACTGTCCGCGCCTACACGTGCCTGCAGAACTACAGTATGTCCACACACGGTCTCCGACGGCTCTATGTCGGGCCGAGTGAGTGCTCTCGCCACGCATAGACGCTCTTTGCTGTGGCGCGGCTCGGAGGCCATTTTACGCGCAGCAGCATCAGCACTGACGTGCGCGCTACGTGAGCGGAGGCCAGCCGTGCCTGCTCCCCTGTCAGCGGTGACGACGCGCTACGTAGAACTCCGGTAAGTCGCTGCCTAACGTCACTTTTCGCGCCGCAGGGGGCGGCCCAGACGCAGCGGAAGAGACGCAAAAATGGCCGCAGAGTTGTTCAGATAAAGTTTGCGCAGAGGCCACAGCGCCGGCCAATGTCGCCACGCAGCGACAGAGAGATAGAACCATCCTGTCCGGACACAACGACGATCAGTACACTGGGGCTACCGCCACTCACCGAACCGGAAGCCAGGCTGCTGCCCACCCTTTCATATTAAAACATTTCACGTTCGCCAAGCACGCTAGCAAAAAACTATTACAATTAAAGATAACACAATTAGAGTTTAATGCAAGGGGACAGAAAGTGTAGATGTGCAGTGAAAAAATCTGAAGTCACAATATTTCAAATGTAAGTAACGTCAACAAAAACAAAATTTCAAGATTTTAAATGCTCACATCACATCTAACCTCTTTGATAAAAACTGAAACTGACTTTGGCAAGCGTTAGGATTTTTGGGGCCAGGAGGTTATCTGTTCTAGCAGGATCTGAAAGTCTGTTCGGTCTCATCGGCCTTTTGCGTATCGGAGCATTAAACAAATGGTGAGGGCAGGTGAGGCCAGGTCTCTGCCCTCACCCTCTGTGGTCATTGCAGCAGATGTTGAAATTAAGAACCTTCCAGATGTGTTGAAGTTGCTGCGACCAGTGGAAAGACTGTCTGCCTTGACTCACACACTAAATGACGATAGCAACCCCACATGATAAATGTCAGCATCCCACTCACACGTGTATGTTTTCAATGGTCTCCCAAAAGAATCCAGTACATGTATGACATCACCATCAGTGTCCTGCACAGTGAGGCATTCATTGTACTACGCATTCACTCACTCGCTCATCAAATCACAGTGGCAGCCTGAGCAAACACTGAGTCAGGCGGCCAGAGCGCTCTTCCAGGTGTTCTCACTCACACACATGGGAGGAAAAGCACAAAAGGAAGTGACATCTGTGTCGCCTTACCAATGGCGAAATCTCCAGCACACAGCAACCGGAAAAGGTGGAAAGAAAGAGAGAGAGAGTAAGTGCGGAAGGCAGCAGCGCCTGTTAGGGGAAAAACGTGTTTCGTTTGTGTGCCTGAAAATACAGACGCGTCATATCAAAACAAAAAAGGTTGATGGTTGCTGGTTTGATTGTGGGTTTCCCCTGCTGTGAGCGTCAAAATGCCCTTGAGCAAGGCACTAATTGGTGACCCCACCGAGGCTCCTCAGGACGGCTGATGTCGGCCAGAAAAAAAAGTTGAAATGTGCAATGTCATCTGTCTGCTTCCTGTCTATCCAGCTGAGCGATGATGGAGAGCTCCACATCGCTCCAGACGGACGGGGAGGAGACCCACAGCGAGGCAAGCCAGTCTCCTCAGGTACATACACACGCCCTTGCACTCTTCTGCGTCTGCTAGGTTTGGCCAATCTTTGTCTCTGCTGCTAGGTCCCAGCAGGGGGGACAGAGCCTGTGGATGTGACACTGGTGCAGCTGGCGGATGGACAGACGGTGCAGCTACAGGGCGTCATCCAGGCGCCGCAGACCTCGGTCATCCAGGCGCCGCAAGTCCAGGTGAGGGTGGAGCCCTCGCGGCTAGTCAGAGCTCAAAGCTCTCTTGGCCCAGGTGGATGTATGGGATCAACTTTGTTTAGGTTTGCAGCTGTAATGACGCGTACACCCAGGGATGTATGAACATTATATGACAGCCTGAGCACAGAACACACACACACACACTTGCAACATGTCAGCGTGACTGTCCGAGTCACAGTCACACACAGACGAAATACTTTCACTCACAGCCTGTGTGTGTGTGTGTGTGTATGAGTGTGTGTATGAGTGAGTGTGTGAGTGAGTGAGTGTGTGAGTGAGTGTGTGAGTGAGAGTGGTGGTTGTCGATTGATGTTTACTTTGATCATGTGATTGTGCGGCGCTTTTCTGAATTGCAAACAGAGCAGTAAATGTTTCCACTGAGCTGGAGAAGATATTCTAACAGGAAGTGACCTCCTTTTTCCGGTCAAGAACCATGGTCTCAGAATTGCAGGTGCTGATTCTCATCCCGGCCATCTCACGTTCAGCTTTAAACCGCCCTAGCACACGCTGGAGGTCCTGGTCTGAGGACGCCAACAGGACAACATCATCTGCAAATAGCAATGATGAGATCCTGTGGTCCCCAAACTGGACCCCCGCCCGCCCCTGGCTGCGCCTAGAAATCCTGTCCATATAGAAAATGAACAGTACTGGCTACAAAGGGCAGCCCTGCCGTAGGCCAACATGTACTTGGAATAGGTCTGACTTACTGCCAGCAATGCAAACCAAGGTCCTGCTCCTGTCGTATAGAGACCACACAGCCCGTAATAGGGGGTCATGGACTCCATACTTCCGTAGCACCCTCCATAGAGCACCACGAGGGACTCGGTCGAATACCCTCTCCAAGTCCACAAAGCACAGGTGGACTGGTTGGGCAAATCCCTCCAGCATTCTGCGCAGAGTATAGAGCTAGTCCAGTGTTCCACGGCCAAGACAGAATCAGCATTGTTCCTCCTGGATCTGAGGTTCCACTATCAGCCGGAGTTTCCTCTCCAGTACCCTAGAATAGACTTTCCCAGGGAGGCTGAGGAGTGTGATCCCTCTGTAATTGGAACAAACCCTCCGGTCCCCCTTCCTAAACAGAGGGACCACCACCCTGCTCTGCCAGTCCAAGGGCACTGTCCCTGACTGCCATGCGATGTTGCAGAGGCATTTCAGCCATGACAGCCCTGCAACATCCAGAGACTTGAGGTACTCAGGGTGGATCTCGCCCACCCCCGGCACCTTGCCAATGTGGAGCTCCTTAACTACCTCGGTGACTTCAGCTTGGGTGATGAACGAATCCATCTCTGAGTCTGCCTCTGCTTCCTCTATGGAGGACATGTCTGTGGGATTGAGGAGATCTTGGAAGTATTCCCGCCACCGCCTGACCACATCCTCACTGTGGAGCACCCCTCAAGCGAAAAGGTGGATAGTAGCTACACCAGCAGGACACAGAGCAGCTCCGGCCTCTGACAGCAGCGTGGCGAAATAACACACACCAAAAACCCTTTCCTAATCAATCCACCGGGGGCGCTGCATTTTGTTGATCTTCGCCCTTGACTGTTATGAGGACATGATTTACTCAATAAAGGCGACAGAACAGCGTATCCTCAGCAGCTTCCCGCCCCCACTGTAAACAGTGTTGGTCGGGCATTGCTCTCCCTTCCTGAGGCGCCGCACAGTTTGCCAGAACATTCTCGAGGCCGAATGATAGTCCTTCTCTACGGCCTCTCCGAACTCCTCCCAGGCCCGGGTTTTTGCTTCCACAACAGCCCGGGCTGTCGCACGCTTCGCCTGCTGGTACCTGTCAGCTGCCTCAGAAGACCCACAGGCCAGGTGAGCCTAGTAGGCCTCCCTCTAGCCCTTGACGGCATCCCACACTTCAGGTGTCCACCACCGGATTTGGAGATTTCCGCCACGACAGGCACCCGGGGCTCTAAGGCCACAGCTTCGGGCTAATACTTCAACAATGGAGGTGGAAAACATGGTCCACTCGGACTCTATGTCCCCAGCCCCTCTCAGGACGTGGTTGAAGTTCTCCCGCCGGTGGGAGTCGGCGATGTTTCTGACTGAGGGCTCTGCCAGACGTTCCCAGCAGACTTTCACAATTCGCTTGGACCTGCCGCGTCTGTCCGGCTTCCTCCCCTGCAGGCGGATCCAACTCACTGCCAGGTGGCGATCGGTCGACAGCTCAGCCCCTCTCTCTCCCCGAGTGTCCGAGACATGCTGCAGGAGGTCAGATGACACGAGCATTGACCTCTGGCCTAGGGTGTCCTGGCGCCAAATGCACAGATAGACACCCTTACGTTCGAACATCATGTTTATACATTGACAAACTGTGACTAGCACAGAGGTCCAACAACAGAACACCACTCGGGTTCAGATCAGGGAGGTTCCTCTCGATCACACCCCTCCAGGCACAGCTGTCATTGCCTACGCGAGCATTCAAGTCCGAGGAGGCTGGGTACTCTGTACTGCTGTTTGGCCCATATGCCTAAACAACAGTGAGAGACCTGTCCCTGGCCCGAAGGCACAGGGGCGCAACCCTCTCGTTCACTGGGGAGAACTCCAACACGTGACGGCACAGCTGTGGGGCTATAAGTACGGCCACTCCAGCTCGCCGCCTCTCCCCATTGGCAACTCCTGTGTGGAAGAGAGTCCAGCCTCTCTCAAGTAGTTGGGATCCATGGCCCAGGCTGTGCGTAGAGGTGAGCCTGACTATTTCTAGTCGGAAACACACCACCTCCCGCACCAGTTCGAGCTCCTTTCCCCCCCGGTGAAATGTTGTTTCATGTTCCGAAAGCCGGCTGATCTGTTTGGAGGATTTGGTCGCCGAGGCCCCCACCGTTGACCGCCACCCATAACACAAAGCACCGACCCCTTACGGCCCCTCCTGCAGGTGGTTGACCCACTGGAGGGTGGGCCCATGTTGCCTTTTCGGGCTACGCCTGTGGGCAGAGGCTCGGCCACCAGGCCCGTGCTATTGCTGCAGCACTGGCATGCACACTGAGTGCACTCAGACAACCGTCTGTGTCCACAGATTGGCTCGGAGGCGGAGCTCGGGGAAGACGAGTCGAACACACAGAAGCGGCGAGAGCTGCTTTCCCGCCGCCCATCTTACAGGTGGGGTGACATATGGCAGGCGGAGACCATGTTGAAATGCCCTTCACGCTCCGCCTCCACCTACAGGAAAATTCTCAACGAGCTGTCTACTGATTCGGCCGTTGTTCCAAAAATTGAGGAGGAGAACGGCGAAGAAGATACGGATTCCGCTGCGGCTGCCTCCATCTACCAGACCAGCTCAGGACAGTACAGTCAGTGCGCACGCGCACACACACACACACACACACACTCACACTCAGACTTACATGCTCACATGACTTTCACGCTCAGACACCCTCAGACCCATGCACACACACACGTTCACAGTGGAGCTGGCATAAGCTCTTTCCGTAACATGGCTATTAAACACACATATACACAAAAAAATAATTGCAGACATAGCAAAATTGAACCGTGTGTCTGATGAGCTTCAAGCAACACACGCAGACACACACACACATCGTGTCAGTGTTCAGGACAGGTATGACATAACTGCTGATGTCACAACAGAGAACTATACAACAACATGCTGTGAGATGCAGGCGCGTGTCCAGCTGACCATGACTGCAAGTCTCACGGTTTCTACTGAAGGGGTCAAAGGTCACTACAACCGTTGCAGCCAGGTGTGTGTGTCCTGATTCTATCCCGCCCCACAGTTGCCATTGCCCAGGGTCGTGCCATCCAGCTAAGCAGTGCTGGAGCCGTGGAGGCCCTGCAGGGGGTCCAGGCCTTGACCACCACGAGCTCCGCCCCCTCACAACCCGGTAGCACCGTACTGCAGTGTTCCGCTCAGCCCGGCGACGCGCCCCAGCAGCTATTCATCCAGGGTGGCCAGGTCCTCATCCAAGGTAAGACCACATACATACGTGTGTGTTTCAGTGGTCACCATGGCAACAAGAGTGTTTTTTTTGTGCTGAGCAGATTTGAGCAAAAGCCTGTCATTTGCTGACCACACCCACTCCATGGAAATGTCCACTGTGAGCAGTTTGGGAGCCACTGCAGCTGTAGACTGTAGCAGAAGTAGTGACCAGTTGTTACATGTCTCAGCCCATAGGTGGCGCTGTGAAGTCAGTCAGATGCACTGACGCAGAGCGTCAATAGGATACGATGTTCTGTCGCCTTTATGGTGTAAATCATGTCCTCATAACAGTCGAGGGCGAAGATCAACAAACTGCAGCGCCCCCGGTGGATTGATTAGGAAAGGGCTTTTGGTGTGTGTTACCCCACTGCGCTGCTGTCGGAGGCCAAAGCTGCTGTGTCCTGCTGGTGTAGTTACTATCCACCTCTTTGCTTGGGAGGTGCTCCACAGCGCCCCCTGTTGCCTCAGGTGTCCATGTGCAGTCCAGTGATTTTTTTTCACCACATTCGTCGCATTGGGAGCCTTAATGGTTGCCTTAATTTCAATTGTAATTTAGGACCACTTCACATTGGGGCCGTTGCAATGGCACCAAGATCAAGTCTTAAGTGTATCTGATGTTCCTCTGCTGCTCACAACGAAAAATACAAATGTCTCCAACATACAAACACTCACATACACACACACCAACACTGGCTTTGTTTACAGTCACTGTGCATGACATGAGCAGCTCTGCGTGTCTGTGTGTGTTAGGTGAAGTTTTAAAGAGGGATTAAACCCATGAAGTTAAACCCTCGAGTCTCTGTCGCTGCCGCTCGCGTACGCGCACGCACACGCGCGCGCGCACGCACGCCGTTGTCAGGGTGCTCTCGGCTTTGCTCTCCGTCCTCTGGGGACACAATATCCTCTTGTTTGTTGAGCGTCTCCCGAATTGCGTCACTCGCTCTAAAAATACACCTCCTCTTTCCTCCCCTTGCTCCCTCCCTCCCTCCCTCCCTTCCTCTGCTTCCCTCCTTCTCACTCCCTCCCTCTGTCCTGGAGAGGAGTGGGGGGTGGTGGGAGGACCTCAGTAATCCGCAGAGTTTCACTGACTTCAGGGAGGCGGCGGTGACGTCACTGTGATGTCAGCAGCGGCAATAATGGTAAACGGGCGGCAAGCGGGAGCCGGCGAGCACTTGCTTGCTGAGCGAGAGAGAGAGAAGGACAGGGAGACAGAGAGAGGGGAAGGCAAGAGTAGATAGACGAGTGTACGGGTACCAAGGCGTTCTCCAACCGTTGTGCTGGATTATTGGAAACAGGAAATGGCTGTGACAGGCGACGAGACCGAGTCAGGTACGTCATTTCCTGTTTTGGTGTTAGTGTTGATGTGTTTCACTGTGTTGGTGATGTGTGTGTGTTCTCCGCAGCAGTGAGCGCGGCGGCGGCGGCAGTTTGTCTCACTCTTTGGCAGCCGCTGTATCTCGCGTGAGACTTAGTTGCTAAACGCAAAGAAGCGACTCGTTTCAACACATGAAAAGTGTTTTTTTTTGAGCCAAGGGGGAAAGATCGTTGCTTAGTGCGCACACAGAGACATACAGAGCACATAAAGAGACAGCAAGCCGTAATTAGGTAGAGTGTGAGTGTGTGTTGGGGCGGCGAGATAGTTTTTGCTTTGACGTCACTCTGGTTTCCTGGAACATGAGCCAAGCAGTGGAGGGGGAGGGAGGGAAAAGCGAAGGCGGGAGAGAGAGACAGAAGGAGGCAGCAGGAGAGAAAAAGAGTCAGTTGAATGGCGAGAGAGAAGCGAGGGAGGGAGGGAGAAAGAGAATGCATTATGGTCGAGTAAGACGCACACACTTACGTCAGCAGAGCACCAGTCACTGCGTTGTCATGAGTGTGCGCACGCGCGCGCTTCTCGAAGTGAAAAAAGTGAAATGTAAGAGACAGCAGGGGAGCAGCTGTTAATCATGAATCAGGTGATTCAGCGCGCGCACACACACACACCCACACACACAAGGATCCAGCTTGTGACTGATCCAATATAATTCACCAGAAATCACATTATCTAAAAAAAACATACCGTATTTTCCGGGCTACAAGTCACGCCGGTACGTCGCATCAGCCCCAATATGCATAACAGTGAGGGGACAAAACATATATGAATCGCACCGGACTATAAATCGGGGGAAATTTATTTCATAGAATGAGAGACCAAGAACAGATTTTTCCTCTTGAAAGGCAAGTTACAATGGTAACAACAGAGTAGAGAAAAACAGACTGAATTAGCACACTTGCGTAGCATGTTGATGGTAATCCAGCCACATGAAGCATAGACAACAAACTGAGTACATGTGTGTTGTGTTATGTTAACGAAACAGTTATTCAGATAACACAAGCATAAAAAACAAGCTAACAAATTTACCAAACCCTGAATCTCACTCCAAATCACTAAATCCACTGAATCTTCATCCCCAGTGTCGCCTCTGAACAACTCTGCCAAATTATGGAAGTAGATGAAGAACTGCCTCCTCAACTGCACAGAGGAGGAAGTGGCATTGAAATTACAGTAATTGCCATAAATTGCTGCAGTGTTAAAACTACAAGAAGTGGAAGTAGATATTGGTACACAAGCCCAGAGTGCCGTTGCATGGATGTCAGTATGACAATAACAGACACATGAAATTATATGTTTAGATAACTTGTCACATACATTGCAAATAAGCCGCACACCTGGCCAAACTATGAAAAAAAGTGTGACTTACACTCTGGAAAATGCGTTACACAAACATAAAATACAACATCTTAGTAGACACTATGATTTCAACTGTGTGTGTGTACATACATAATTCATTGTATTAGAATTATTAGAATAAAGCAATAGACAGATTTGATTAGTCGTAATTTCTCTGTTTTTTTTTTATAAATCTGTATCGTATAATTTTGTGGAATTGTTGTTACATGTTTTGTGAAGTGGTCACAGCGCCTCCCCTCTGGTAGTGGTGACATCATTAGTGACGTTAACAAACGCAGGCCACCATAAGGGGTACACATACACACACACATACAGTGGCGAATGAGGAGATTAAGACATTTCAAATCTAGTCATCATGGATATGGTGAATGTGAACTGGCTGTGAAGGTCAAAAGTCCCTAATTCCCATCTTGGGATTGGGCTGACGATTGGCCCAAACCCGGCAAGTCAGTAGCTCATGAAAGCGAGGTTGGAGGGACGCAATGGGTGCATGCTTGTCCTGCCTAAGACACGTAGCGCCAGCAGTGTGTGCTGTGCGGCGCGGTGGGAGCAGCAGCAGGAAGTGCTGTGCGGCGTGATGGGAGCAGAGGCAGGAAGTGCTTTGCAGTGTAGTGGGAGCAAAAGGGTTCTCCGCGCTCCCTCACCTCCTCCATCTTCTTTCCCACAGCAGCTACGGGGGACATCCCAGCCTACCAGCTGCGGTCGCCCAGCTCCAGCCTAGCCCAGAGCATAGTGATGGCGGCCTCGCCAGGCACCATGCAGAGCCCAGCAGGACACCACGCTGAGGAGATCACCCGCAAGAGGGAGGTTCGCCTGATGAAGAACAGGTGAGCTTATCCTGAGCTTCTCCTTGTTCTCAAGTGCCTGAGATTCACCATACCTCTCTTCTTTCTCTCCACCACAGGGAGGCGGCTCGTGAGTGCCGCCGGAAAAAGAAGGAGTATGTGAAGTGTCTAGAGAATCGCGTGGCAGTTCTGGAGAACCAGAACAAGACCCTGATCGAGGAGCTGAAGGCCCTGAAGGACATTTACTGCCACAAGGCTGAGTAGAAGCCATGAGCGGCGTTTACAGACTGCAACAGATGCAGGAAGAAGAAAGACTCTGGAACAAAGATTTTGGCTGTCTTTGACTCTAGCGCCCCATGGGGGAAATCAAGCGCTGTAGCTCGTCAGTCTCGCTCTAGTTTTTGCTTTTGTTTCTCTGTCCGCTCGCTGCCGCTGCATGCATTGACTCTAGGGGCAGCAGCGGCTCGTGCTCGCTGGAGTACCAGCAGGAGAAGAAGAGGAGGAGGAGGGAGGAACAGGAAGAGGATTTACAGGCGCCAAACTGGGCTACAAATTTCTAAAACTCCCTTTGTGGGTCAGCTAGGGTCCCACTGCCCATCGATTCCCGATGAGCAGCACAGCCCAATGATGCCGCCGGGAATCCAGAGGAAACAACCCTAAGGCCCCACCGATCCCCTACTCTTACTAGGCCCTGCCCACTTACCCAAGCCGCATCCACCCATCACTCCCTGCAGTCCCCCACCTCTCAAAAAGCTCCCTGGTCCTTCAGAATTACCACCAGCCTCCAGTGAGCCACCCTGTATTTGACTGTTGACCCCCCCCAGCACTTAAGTGTGTGTGTCTGGGGACAGTATCTGACAGGTGAAACAGGAAGGAGCCCTGTCTCAAGGCTGATGTTGTTTGTGTGTGCGTGCGTAAACTGCCGGCTAATGCAAATACCCCATCATGCATCTGCTTTTGTGTTGCTTTTTAACATTGATCTCATTTTAAGCCATTTTAATCAGCAGAGGCTGAGGCCCTGCCTCACTTTTGCATGGTTTCCATGGAAACGGCGCTAAACATCTCCACCATTTACTGTATATTTGTTCTATGGTGCCGGTGGTGTGACGCCCTGGCATATCAGCAGGTGGTGCTGTGGTCCAGGTTTTGTACTGCATGGAATCTTGGCTTTGAACCCTCCACTCTATGCTGGTTTCAGTCAATGTATTTGAATTGTACAAGCAAAACTATTTTTGTTTATCTAATAAAAAATGTCTGACAGCAGAGTATTTGTTGTCAAACACAACCTCGCAATTGAAATCAAAAGAACGAATTTGAATTTTACATTTTACATTTTCACGTATAGGCGAGAGTCCACGCTGGTAGGCGCTGACTGCCATTTGCAGACCCCACCGCACAGTTTGAGGAAACGCCAAGATGCTCAAAAATGATCCTAACAAATCGACATTTGAAATTATGCCATGATTTGCTGTGTGTCACAAATAAAATGCAACATTTTATAAGTCATTTTAATCTGCCAGCAGCTCAACACACCAAGCACATACCACCTCACCCCTCTGCCACTATGTGTCAGTGCTCTGTGTGTGTGTCTGTGTCTGCATCTGTGTGTGTCAAGTCCAGTCAATTCAATTTAATTTGTATAGTGCCAAATCAAGGCGCTCTACAAAAGGGAGCAGGTAGTAACTCTCAGCATGTAAACTGAGATGGACACACAGAGACCCAACATATTCCCCATTAGCAACAGTGGTGAGGAAGAACTTCCTTGAAAGGGAAGAAACCTCGGACAGATTGGCAGCAAACTGCCTTGATTGGTGGAGTTGAAAGAGAGCGAAGGGGAGAGAGACAGACAGAGAGAGACAGGTGTGTGTCTGTGTGTGGCGTGGGATCTTTCATACTCTGGCTCACTCCTTTGTCCCACACTGCGATGAAGGCCGTTAGAACATGGCCGCACTGCGCACACACAGACAGCAGCCTACAGCTCAACACATCAGAAACGCAGGGAGCTCATTGTTGACTTGTCACGCTACCCTGTCCGCAAGACACCCATCTTTATCACCTCTGAATCCATCACTATCCCTGACTCTTTCCTGACTTAATTCCTAAGCACGCATATCATCTACTCACTCAAATGGAAACAGCAATCAAGCCAAATTTACAGAAAAGCCAATAAAAGATTGACAACTGTTTAAGTCAGACACAATATCTTGATACAGTTTTACATAGCCATCATTGTATCAATGCACACTAACCTAATCAATAACAGTCTGGTATGGAAATTTGAACACACATTCACATAAAAAACTACAATGCATAACTGACAAATCATCAAAATCACTGGCCACACCCTCCCCTAAATTGACACACTGTATCACAGACGCATCAAACAAAGAGCAACGAAAATCATCTCAGGACCTTTCACCCTGCATACCCTCTGTCCCTGCTCATGCCTCCTGGAAGACGCTACAGGTCACTGTCAACAAAAGCTTTTCCCCAACTGCTGTATGGACTCTAAACCAGGGCATTCACTTAAATTCATTTTGTGTTATTATTGTTTGTATTGTATTTTTGTTTGTTCAGACACAGAGATGTGAGCATGTAACGCTGCACTAGACGTAACTTCCACCAACCTGTTGTGTGGTCATTACTTTATAAATGAATGAATATATGAATGAATGGAGGAGGCTTGGCAGCGACCACTTCCACACCAGGTCCGATGGGTCGGGCCAGTACTAGCACAGCCATCAGTCATGTGACCGCACATAGGGTGGTGTCCACACCACCAGGGGGCACCTGCAGAGTCATTCAGGCAGAGACAGACCAAGATGAAAGAGGAGTCTGAGAGCAAACTCAGATACATTATTCAGAATTAGATGCTCTGTATATTTGAGTCCTTTTGATATTTAATATTTCAGTGAATGATGGTCGAGCATGACGTGTTTGTGTGTACCTACGTGTGTGTGTGTGTGTGTGTGTGTGTGTGTGTGTGAGTGTATGTGTGTGCTTGAGCGCTCTCTGTAGACGTAGAAATTCATCAAAATCATAAAAATTGCATCTCATCACTTCTCTGCTGCCTCTTTGTCTACTTGCATCACTCCGCTCTTAGGAGTGTGTGTGTATGTGTGTGTGTGACTGTGTGTCTCATGAGGAAACCTCAGACCGCGGTCACAGGTGGTGTTACCCCCAACACCTTTTCCATCTGCCTCCTTGTGTCCCTAAGAAGAGCAGTGAGGGTTTGTGATGCTGTTGCCATGGCAATGCACAGCCTTTACCTATGTGGGCTAATATGCCAACACAGCGCCATCCCCCACCCCAAACTCCACCACGAGCACACACACAGACCAAAAGATGGATGAGGTGAGAGGAAAACCGACAGTGACAATAGCAGTCCTGAAATGTTTGTCCATGGGATGGAGACCACCCATTTGCTCACTCACTCACTTGCTCACTAGCTCACTCTGTCTTTGCAGCATCTTTCTGTTTTTTGAACCTCCCTTCCTGGAAAATTGTTGTAGTATTACATCTGTGTCCAAAGCTGTTAAGTAATCGAAGAACGTTTGATGGACAATCCTTACTCCCATAGAATTGACCTGTGAGGTAAACATGACGTGTTTGTGTTTACCTAAGTTGGTGTGTGTGTGTGTGTGTATGTGTATGTGTGTGTGTGTGTGAGTGTGTGAAGTTTCCATCAGGAGTCACATCCAAACACACATAAATCAGATCTGGGTGGAGTCTGTCTGGTCTGGTTCACCTCGTCTAATCCCCAAGGTAAGTGTGTCTGTGTGTGTGTGTGTGTGTGTGTGTGTGTGT